>BQNB010000334.1:0-29937 GCA_026074375.1 Tanacetum coccineum
CCAACTTCAATCTCAAATAAGGGATACCAAATCAACTTCGTGAACACTTGTCATCGTAATCCAAATCTCTAGCCGTTTGTCATTTATTGAATCATTCAGAATCATTTTAGCGTTATGTATCATGTTTGTTGTTTGTTTGTTGTTGTTCAATTGTCGTTAAACTAGGACGAATGTTATTTTGAATGTCGTTAACGGATAAACATCGTCTAGTCTAACTTGTCGTGATAGCATTTTATACCCGGCTTAATCCAAAAAAAATATTAGCCTAAAACTAAATATATTTTCGGATTATAAATCAATTCCAGCCCATCACTAATCATAAACTCTCGGCCCAATTTTTTTGTGAGTACACAACCCGTTAAAACCACCAGCCCAACATTTGTTTTACATTTCGGCCCAGTTTTGTAGTATCCGGTCCACCACACAAATTAGGGATATAATACCCTAATATCACTCATATTAACCCTAATCCACATTTCACCCGCCCCCATCTTTCTTGTTTCTCTCTCTCGATAGAAAAAAAGCAGATCCAAGTAATTATAATTCCATAGATCTTCAATTATAAATATCCATAACCCTAAATCAACACATATTAAACGCCCCTCTCCTCCTATGCAGCCACCATCGATCAAACCTTCTCATCACATATCATAGTTACTCAAAATAAGTATCCACCAAAAGCTAAAACATATTGTCATTCGTGTGATCCAACCCACACGAATCACTTCCTGTTTTTTCTTCACACGAAATGAAACAGCCTCAATTCTTATGGAGTACAATCGATGCAAAGGTTTCAAGATCTCATAAGAGGTCTCAGGTAGGTTTGAAGGTTGTTGATGTTTTAGTTTGAGTCTTTGAATCGAAACAAAGTAAGAACGAAACATTCTTGTTTTTTGTTCTTGCTTTTATATTCGAATATAAGGCCTGTGATGATATTTCTACCATGCTTTTGATCTTTAGAGGTCTTCATATCAATGAAGGAGCACAAAAATAGAAAGTCTGAGATCTTATTTTTTCTTATTTGAGTTTGAGTCTGGATGGAGTTAAAAGAAGATGGTGATGAATGAGGGTAATTTGTGATGAAGGGTTTTTATAGGATAGTCTTGGGTTGTTGTTGGATTGATTTGGCTGTGATGATGATATTGATTTTTTAATTTGAGTCTCTCTTCTGCTGTTGACCTTTTTGTGTACAAACTTGGACTCGATGAGTTTGACCGGGTCAACTCGGTAAATACCGAGTTGACTCGGTTTGGGTTGTGGTTTAACAAAACGCAACCAAGCAAAACGCAAGATTTCTTTTGAGTCAAAACGCAGTCTGGTGTCTTTAGACAAAACGCAATGATTCTAAAATTTTGGCAGCATGACGTTTGGATTTGCTATATAAATGGTCTTCAGTAGGCAAAACGCAACATCAAAACGCAATGACTTGAGAACCAAAATGCAACCTGCATTATTTGTACTTTTTTTCTTGAAAACCGGATCTATGTTTTGTATTTTTGATCAAAATGCAACCAAGAAACCCATATAAAACCTAGATTTGTTTCATCAATATTCTCGGTCTTGAAGCGAAAAAAACATAGCTCTAAAGCAGAGTAATAACATAAACACCTGGTACAGTCAATGAAAGAACCAGAATATCATCAACAACAATAACACATGTTCTTGACATTTTCACAAGGAAAAAAATATATACTGGACATGAACAGTAACGGACATGAACAGTGTATGAACAGTACCCGAAACAGTACATGAACAGTAACAATGACAACAAACAAATGATACAATACACCTCTGCAGCTCTGATGCCAATTGTAGATTATAAATGACATGTAATATCAGGGATTTAAAACTGATCTGGAGGTTGGATAAAGTGAAAAGGATGTAAAGCAATTTTATTAGAGAATAAAGGAAGAAAGATGGGAAGATGTGTGTGTTAGAGAGAGAACACACACACTTACACTATACAAAAGTGAGCTTTGGTATGTGCTTAATTACACATACCTTTTACCTTTAAAAACGAGCTAAAATAACCAAAAACAGACTTAAAATGCCAAATATACGCTTGTTTTGCTAATTGTGTTGTGCAGGAACGGATATCTAAGAAAAGGACGAAAAACGAAGCCAAAACGACAAAACCGGACACGAAATGGAAAAGCAGGAAAAAGACAAAGTCCAGTCAAACAAAAAGCCTGAAAAAGTCAACAGAAAGTCAACCCCGACAAACCCGAAGCCAAAAGTCAAGAAAAGTAAGTTTAGGGACTAAACTTGTAAATCCCTAAACTTATTTTAAAAGAAGAAAAGAGAAAAATGAAGAGAAGGGCCCAAACTGCCAAGTTGCCAAAGAGATACCCCAAGGGCCGAAACTGCCAAGGTCCCATTCTTATAACTAACAAGGACTTGTGATGCAATTGCAAATATAACCCTTGGGGGGTTATATTGCCAAGTCCCCAAACCTGTTTAAAACACAAGGACCATGGCTGCAAACATCATATACACCTTGAAGGACCAATTTGGTCAAATCCCCAAACTTTCACTCTGTCTCTCTCAAACCACCGACAACAAACTAAGATTCGCAGGAATGGATGAGGAACGCTGAGTCATAAGCAACCAGGAGTGATCGCAGAGGGTAAATCGCCGCAGCAAGGGGCAAGCTGTTTTCTGCCCTTGCCTTAACAAGTTATATATCTATCCCCCAAACAATACCATTTTAATCCCCCCCACCTCGAAAAACCCCTGGATAAGCATTACCCCCCTCCTCCACTACCTTCCCTTGTCACATGTTGCCATTGCCAAGTTGGCAATCCACACCTTTTTCAATATTTATGCTATAATCAATGGCTCGGATCAAAGGTTTGGGAACCAAGAAAGATTGAAGGCCAGGATTGCATCTTTGTTTCACTCACACAACAAACACACCCCCAATTCTGTGTCTACAAGGAAACACAACAAGAAGAAAGAAGGAAAAGACCAAGACAGGATCCCTAGCTTGTGTTTTTCTATATAAGCTTTGTAAGCCCTTGTGGCAAAGTGTAGTTTTTAAGTAGTTTTTTAGTTTTTAAAAAGTTTCAGTGTATTAAGTTTCAGTTTAGTTCTTCTAAGTACTTGTACCTCACTCCTTTTTTAATGAGAATTTAGTTAAGTTTTATAATTGTGTTCTAAATTGCAAGTATCTCTTAAAAACCTTTAAGCTTTCATTTAAGCAATCTCTATAACCTGTTTTGAACTATTTTACAAAGTCTTTAAGAAAAATTCACAAGAAAAGACAAAGTACTGTTTGGTTAAAGCAATGGATGAATAAGCAATATTGGAAGGCTTATTGGTTTTGCTTAGTTTAAGCTTATTTATAAGCTTTGGGTAGGATTTTAGAGCTTATTAGGTTCCAAAAACCCTGTTTTGAGCAAGGGTTAAAGGTACAATTTCTTTTAAATTTTGCTAAAAAGTTACTGTAGCAATGGCTTAATAGCTTATTTTTTAGCTTATTTATGTCTTGTATGCTTATTTGTGTTCATTAATGCTTAAGTTTGTTTTCTAGTTACCTTTCATTTCATTGTATACAATTTGTTTAAAAACTGTCTACATTAGCTATTTCTGTCACTAGCTTATTGTCCCTTTTAGGTGCTTATTTTTTTCAGCTTTTTACCTTTTATTGTTTAATATTGTTTAAGTAGGGTTAGTCTTTTAAAATTTCAGTTTAACTTAGCTTTTATAGGTTTTTAAGTCATTTTTAAGAAATTAAAGGGGTGTTTGGGTTAACAATGAAAACGGGTCAAAAATGGTTTTGTATGGGTTGTGGTCACAAAGTTAGATAAAGCTTAAGTATTTGAGCTTATTTAAGTGTGTTTTCTAAAGCTTTTCAGTCAAAAGCCTGTTTTTCAAGTTTTCACAAATGTCTTTCAAAACTGTGGTTTTTAAAGAGTATACAATGGCTTATTTGGATAAGCCATTGTATATTTGAGTTTTAGCTTTAAAAAGAGTGTCTCAAGTGTGTTTAAACAAGCTGTCAAAACACCCTTTGGTCACTTGACTTTTTGAGTCAAAGCCACCAAAATTTTAAGTTCCAGTTTTTAAGCAAAAAGCACCTTTTTCATTCTCTAAAATCAGCAAGTTTAAATGTGTTTTAGTTTCTTAAAATTTGTGCACAAGTCCATTTCCTAGTGTTATTAATCTGTTTCAACTTTTCTCTTTCCCCCCCCCCCCCCCTTGTTCAGTTTGAGTCTTATGAGACAGCTTAAAATAAGCTTGTCAAATTCAGCTTGTCTTAGTTAATTTTCCCCTGTGCAAGGGGGTAACATTTAAGCCCTTCCATCTAGCTTTTTAGTTCACTTGAGCATGAGGTTAATGGGCTTTTCTAAAAACCATAAAGCTCTTTGTTAAGTTCTTCAAATTCTCCCTTAAAAAGCTCTTTGATAGCTTATTTTTTAAGCTAAATTAGCCCTCTCTTGTTTTTGTTAGGCTAGTTAGAAATGCTTATTTTCATTTCTAAAGCTTATTGAGTTTTTCAATTGCTCTTTGGTGTTTCCTTAATAGCTTACTTTGTTAGTTGTGTTAGCTTGTTCGTGGTGCTTACTTGCCCTCTTTCTTGGCTTATTTTGTTAGCAGCTAGTAGCTTTTTGCCCTTAAGCTTGTTTAAGTAGCTTGTCAAGCTTTAAGCTCTTTTTTTTTAAGCTTATTTAGCTGTCACCATTTAGCTTTTTAGTGCTTATTAGGAAAGTTAGTCAAATCCTTTTAGCTTTTTAGTCCAAGTAGCTTAAATGTCCACAAAGTACAAAAAGACTTAGCATTTTTTAGCCTTAAGCTCTTTTAAGCAAAACTGTCATTTTAAAAGCTGTTTTTAAGCTTATTTATAGCTTTTCAAAAAAAGTCGTAGTTGTGAAAGTTGTTAAGCCCCATAAGCTTAACAACTTTCATTCACAAAGTTTTCCAAAAAAAAAGGGGAAAGACAAGGGGTGACCCGGGTGAGCAAGACTCGAACCCGGGTCTCAACCCTCGATACATTCCCCCTTTACACACACACATACCGCTGCGCCCTTGGGACTTTTACGTTAGTATCCCAAGGGCCTTGGTATTTATGTACGTTTTTGGCTTATAAGTCTATAAGCTGTTATAGCTTATTTACGGGCTTATTAATAAGCAAATTTTTTGTTTCTTATTTTTCGTAGGTTTATCATAGTGTAAAGTATTTTTAGTAAAATTTTCAGAATTTTTAAAGGTCGTTTATTATTTTTTACAATTTAATTTCGTTAAAAGTTTAAAAAATTCATAAAAAATACAAAAATTATCAAAAAAATATTTTTCTTTTTTAGAAAATTTTATTTAGTCATATAGTTTGTAGGAAAAATACAAAAATTTTCGTGGGGTCATTTTTATAACTTTTTGGTTTTTAAAGAACGTGGGTCGGGTGCGGTTTTTGTCTTGACTCGTTTATGGGTCAAACGACCTTCGTTTTTAGTCTAGTCTTTTTCATTCTTCGTTATTTGTCTCCTAGAGTAGTTTAGAAGTGAAAATTTCTTCGTAGGGTTAATTTTAAAGATTTTAGGTTTTTCCCCCTTAGTTCGGGATTCGTGCTCTCGTTTTCTAGCTTAATTTCATAATTTTTAGGATTTTCTTAAACGTTTTTATTTGTTATTGCTTAATTTAACTTCTTGCACTCTCAAATCATTTTTCTCATTCAAACTCCAATCTTCCGACTGTATCGATTCTCCAGTCCAGCCTCGTTGGGGATAAACGACCCGGGAACATTCTATACTACTTCTCGGTTTTATTGATCTTGTTGATTTTTAGACTTATATATATTTTATATTTTATCATATATTATATATTTAGTATAAAATTCGACAATCAATTTTTGGCGCCGTTGCCGGGGAGGCTGTGAAACCGTTTATCGTTACGTTTGGCATTTGTGTTTGAAGCTGTGAATATTATAAAAAAAAAGTACAAAAATATTTTCATTTTCTTTTAGTATAATTATCATTTGAAAAACTAAAAAAAAAAGAGAAAACCAAAAAGATAAAAACATTGTCTTTAATTATCAATAAAATTCACAAATTGGTAAAATACCAAAATATAATATTCTCAACTGAGGTATTATCATAATAACTTCCGGTGAACTTGTTGGTTCCCAACTCGAACAAAAGATTTAAAAACTTGCCATTTGTGTCTCTTACGACGTACGGCTCACCTTGAAAAGTTAAACAAACTATAAAGTGGGTATAAGGAGGGTTGTTCCGAGGAACTACGACCCGAAAGGAGAAATAAGCTTCGCGCTATTCCTACTCCTCCGCTCACCTGTGCGTTTATCTTTTTGAGAGCTACCGTGAAGTAAGTAGATTATTTGGTTGAAGTTGTCTTATCTCATTGTCCGGTAAAATCAATTGTGAATAAATCATTAAAAAACCAAAAAAAAAAAATTAGTGTAAATTTTCTTTTTAAATTTCTATTTTGTGCATGCGCACTCGTTCTCAGCCGTAGACGTCTCGACAACCACAAGTCCGACAAACTTCTGTGAATCTCCAATCTTGAGAACTGATAATCCACCTAAAGTTAAGATGGCTGATAAATCGTACTAAGGCGCAACTGCTCGAAGCACCACCGAGGGGGTACGAGTATGCGATAGTTATTTCCGGAAATCACCGCGAATAACTTTGAGATCAAGCATGGTCTTCTGAATCTTGTCCAAAACAAGCAGTTTTTTGGAAATGATAAAGAAGACCCACATGCTCACATCCGTTATTTCAACAAGATCACTTCTACGATGAAGATTCCGAACGTACCAAATACGTCGGTTAAACTTATGCTTTTCCCGTTTTCTCTCAAGGGGCAGCCGGATAGTGGCTGGAAAAGAGACCCCCTCGTCGATTGAAACATGGGATGATCTTGTTTCGAAATTCATTAACATATTCTTGCCCTCCGCTCTAAAACGACAAAGTACCAAAATGAAATCACGAGGATTTCAGCAAAAATTTGATTGAGCCGTTTTATGAGGCTTGGAATCGTCAATGATCTTTTTGGGATGCCCTCATCATGGGTTTTCAGAATGCCATAAACTCGATACATTCTATAATGCCCTAAACTCAATTGATCAAGATTCATTGAACCCTCTGCGGTGGTAACTTCACTTAGACAAAATGCCCTCGAGAAATGGTTTAAAAAATCATCAGAGCAAGTCTAAGGTACTCAACCAAAAACAAAACTTTGTAGCTAAAAGGAGTACCAGCTCTTCCACCCATAGCAGTCTCATCTATGTTGATGAACTCAAAGATATGGTTCGGGCATTAATTCCTCGACAGAAAGGAACCAAACCCAGCTTCCGCCCCCGTAACAAGCGTTGATACAAAGTTTGTGTAACTTGTGGGGGAGGTCATTCTTATCAAAACTGTCCAGCCACTAATAGCAACATTTACCATGACAATATCCAAGAGTATGTGTCCCAGGCCGCTGCGGCCAATTTCAACCAAGCTAATTCTGGTTATCGACCTCCGATGGTCTCAAATCAAATTCGACCTCCTGGTTTTCCGTCCCATTCAGAATCCTCCAAGCAAATAGTCAAAATAATTTCAATTCGAGGAAATAACTACAATCAAAACAGAGGAAACAATTTCAACCAAGGTCAGATTTTATCGACCTCCGTCAATCAACCATAGCTCATCCAGTGACATGCTCCTCAGATACACGTTGTGTCAAAAACAATTTTGAAAGATATGTCACAGCCAATGATCAGTGTTAAGAAACATGTAAAACCAAGGTCAAAACCTGCAATCCCAAAAGCAAATTTGACTGACATGCTTTCAAAATTTATACTGCAATACAGCTTCTACTTCCGATCTGGAAATATGTGCTAAACCTTTTCGAATATCGATGCACATATTGAGGGGGAGCGAATGGTGTATGATGGCTATTGTGGAAATACCAAAGACCGACCCTGTAATTACTTTATCAGAGTTATAAGGATGGTAAGGTTAGGTACTCGATCCCACGATCCCGCCAGAGCCGGAGGGATCTACCCAGGGACAATCCACTAGTTAGTGTAGAAGTCCTTAGGTATGATTATAAAAGGAGTAATGTGAGAATAAGGGAATAGTGCGGACTGAGATGGAGCTAGTACTGGAACACACCCAACAAGGTTCTAGTAATGAAATCTCGGTAAGCACTGAAGGGGTTGAAGAATGAAAAAGAAATGCTAAGATAAAGGGTGAAAAGAAAGCAGCCCTCCTTAAACTTTAGGCAGAAATCGGGTCACTACATATGCTGTCGGAATCACATGGTTGATTGCTGACATTGAAGACAAGTATCATGGACCCAGTGATATGCTGCACAACCCTCCCTAGCCACTCAAGATCCCTCAAAGGATTCTTGTTTCACTTCTCACGAAGATCAATACATTTCTATCGTCTCTCTCACTCCGAGTTAGACGATATTGAAAAGGTGGCAGTCCGCTCCAGCCTCCGACTACCAAAAACCAAAAATGCACTATTGAGTCTAGAGCCATGAGATCATCTAAAAATCTCGTTAAGATACTAATACAAATTGTGCTTGTTTTTCACACACTATGACAACAAGTAAAGATCTTAAGAGTCCTACGTATTATCCTCGTGGTATTGCCAAAACATCCGAGTGATACGTAAGTACTCACTATGAAGATGGAAATCCTTCTAGAGCCAACATCAAACAAGCTCTTGGTAGGTGACATGTGAGATCCTCTTGAGGATCAAGCTTGTGACAACTGGAAAGAAACGATGGTGCGATTATTTATGAATCAAACTTGTTCTAGGATGTGAATTGACGAAGTAGTAGGTTTTTTTGAAAAACCTTTCGATGTCATTCAACAACCTGATTTTTCTAGCTCATATCGAACGTGTATATCTTTCAAAATCAAAAGTGTTATCTGATGAAAATTGATCTTTAGATGTATAATACATCGATGTGTCACAAAACTCTTCCAGAGAGAAACGCGACTGGATTTTCAAATCAATTTCTATTAATCAGTGGGTTTTAATCCACTGGTTCACTTATTCTGCTACTTTGTCTACTTGCGACGCTCCGGTTTGGCACAGCTAGTGCAGCGGCGAAACCCTGTCAAGGAGATTCTTTGGGTTCTACACTGATCACAAGCAGCTATTTATACTTGACTATGGGGAACCGTGATGGTTCTTGCAACCTTATTCAACGAAAGTGAACAAAGACATTTCGTTTTCTGAGTTTTTACTAAACTTTTACTTGCAGGAATCCCGACTTTGTAGCAGCTGCTATGACAAAGATATGTCCATTCACAACCCCATGCTCACACTTCATATTCCTAATCAAAGACATTCATGATAGCTGAAAGGACTTACAACACAGCATTCCGCTACTCGATGCTTGGATCATTGATCTAGAAAAGTGTCGAGCATGCCGTG
Source organism: Tanacetum coccineum (assembly GCA_026074375.1). NCBI lineage: Eukaryota > Viridiplantae > Streptophyta > Magnoliopsida > Asterales > Asteraceae > Tanacetum > Tanacetum coccineum. Next base: position 9,393 of record BQNB010000334.1, read on the forward strand.
TCCGAAGGTCACAACATCACATGGAGGCAATTATTCAAACAAGGATGAATGAATGAGATTCTGTGGCTGAATGATCTCTCAAAGAAAGCTCAAAGATCACACAAGTCTAAGGAACAAGCTCAAGGACCACTACAAGTGTATAATAGAAGTCAATAAATGAAGGGACTCAAAGTTTACGAGTTAAAGTCAGTAGAAACTATCTCATTAGAATGCTAAAATTCAAATTATGTTTTGGAGTACTCCTTTTAGGGCGGAGATTGTTAGGATTAGAAAAAGACTCGGTCCTCCCATTATGTATTTTCATGTTTAGCATTAGCTCGTAGTTTAAGTTTTATTACGTTATCGTTTGATTTATGGTGTGGGTCGGTCTTTACCCACTGATAAGCCCACACCATAGCCCTGTTTTGGGGGTATTTTTGTCAAGAACTATTTAACCCTCTCACAACATGAGAGGGTGTTGGAGAAAATCAGTTGACACACTTCGTGTGTTTTTCTCTAGTTCTCTCCCAACCCATTTGCTCTCTCTCTAACGACTTCTCTCTCTAAGATCATTAAGTGTGTGAATTAAGAATGTTTTAAAGGGGGGGTTTTTTTTTTTATTTAGTTTTTTATAGTTTTTAATTAGTTTAAATTTTGGAAAAATCTATATCTTTTATCTAAAAGCCAAAAAATGTTTTTCTTTTTCAAAATTTTTTTTTGTTCCTATCTTAAAGGTTTTTTATTTTTTAATTTTAGATTACATTTTTAGGGGTTTTAAAATTAGTTTACTGTGTTTATTTGTAGCGTTTTATTCCCGTATTAAGTTTATTGTTTTTAATTGTCCATTTTAATTGTTGCTTTAGATAATCAAATCAGAATCCAAATTAAAACGTGGTTTCAATTTCACTAGTCGTTGGGGAAACAACCCGAGTGATCATACTTACCCGGTTTAATATACGTATTATATATTATATTATATATATTTTTGAGAGTGAATTTTATCAAGGGTACTTGGTTAATTTTTTCTAAATTGCTCTTGTGGAATATTATTTTATAGTTAGATGTTAAGGTGTATAAAACTCTCAATCAGATACATTATTCCGCTGCGACCCAATTTAGAGGTGTTATAGATTGGTATCAGAGCCAAGGTTATAGAGAACCAGGTCAAATGTTTTTACTTGGTCTATAACCATTTTCAAACATTGCATCATACAAGAGGAGTTTTCCATGGGACATTCATTCATCATTCATTGGATACATTACTTTGTTGCATTAGGTGAGTAGACAAGATGTTGCATGGTTCACATACGTGTTTATAATATATTAAGTATATTATTATGAGTCATATATATGTACTAATGTAAACTTTATTTGAGTGTTACAGATTCAGTCATGTCTTTTGCATCATCTGCGGTTACTTACACATCTGTCTACACCAATTCTGAGCCAGGGAGGGTATTTTAGGGAGCTGACAAGGAGCTGTCAAACGGAGGTTCTCCACGAGTCATCGTATACAGATACGATGGACTCCCTATGTAGCCGTATAGCCCCACTATCTTCGGACTATGTTCCAGGTCTTAAACACCCACCATCACCCGTCGAGGTACCGTACATACCTAAGCCTGAGGACCTCGAGTACTTAGTAACATCCGATGATAAGGCACCCATGGAAAATCAGCCTCTACCTGCTGATGCCTCACCCGTATCCCTATCACCAGGATATTTGGCGGATTTCGATTCGGAGGAGGACTTAAGTGTGGATCAGCTGATTTCCCTATCCGATGGAGGGGATATGGATGATGACGAGCCCTCCGATTGATGATGATGATGATGACTCATGGGATAAGGATGAGGATCCTTAGAGGTGAGGAGGTAAGAGAGGGAGCACCTAGCTTCGGCCGGCCTCTTTGTTTGATAACCTATTATTGACCTTGTTCCTTTAGCCGAGGATACAGAAGCATTAGAGACTGATGAGGCTGCACCTACACCTGTACTATCACCTAGAAGACACACGTCTAGGATGTCCGTCAGACCTTAGACACCTGTACCATTGCCATCTAAGGTGGAGGTCGAGAGACTTCTTTCCTTACTCATTCTACCACCATGTCTACTTACTCCACTATTATCTCTACTACCTCAGATTCCCTCACCACCATTACCACCTCCACCATCATCATTACATTTACAACCACCTGTACCCACATCATTACCATTACCGTTATCTCTACTACCACCACTAACAGCCTCACTATTCATACCACCAGTCGACCATAGGGAGGACACTCCCGAGGCTTGAGCTACCACCTAATAAGAGGTTTATGTCTGACTGGCTCTCGCGCTGGGTATGAGTAGGAGAGAGTTCGAACAGCTCCCTTTGACCTACAAGTGGTCATGGATGGGAATTATAGGTTTATCAGCACTTTCCTGTGGAAGTCTGAGGTCAGAATAAAGAGAGCCGAGGTGGTCGCTATATGGCCATTAGGAATGTTTAGGTAGACCGATAGAGGCTTGTAGAGGTTGTGGCACCGACGACCCTCGGGCGGGTTAATGATAGGGTGAGACCGAGCTTCTTTGCTGCGGTGCTGAGTAGACACTCAGGATATTTATGTGTGATGAGGACACTCAGGGCTGGCATGTGGAATAATGCTAAGGCTTTCCCACTACTAGTTTTAGGGTTCCATGCTAGAGATTTTTCCCTCTGTTAGTGTAGTCTCTACATATTGTCAAGGTTTCCATTGCTTGAAGACGTTCATGCTGATTGACAGATAAGGTATTACTCAAAGTCAAAGACGTAGTATTATTATTTGGAATGTATATTGTGTATATCTTTTTATTTAGGAGATACGGTTTAGTCTTATCTTGTACAGAGCCTCCTTGTGCTATAAAAGGTCAGTCCTTAGGTTAGAATAGAAAATTACATATTCATACCATCATATATACACATCTTTCACTTACTTCTTCATAGCTTTTTGGATTTGTAAAAACCCTAGCTACTGTTAGACGTATCGTATTATTCTCTTAAAATATTTAAAGCTTTTTGGTTATTCCCAACTATTTTCATTTCATTTCATTGTTATCTTCTTGATCTCTAAAGGTAGATAGCATAAAGCATTTAGTGAAACTTTATTAAAAAAGTTCTTCTCAGTGTTACCTTGTGTTATCCAAGATAACAAGTACCTTATAACCTAAGGCATAAGATCCAAGTTTGGGAACAACAAGTGGTATCAGATCTTGTTGAGAAAACTTTGATCAAAGAAGCATAACACTCTTACCTTATTACTAAATCACAAATAGAAATGGATCCATATAACCACACAACCAATACCTCCACAAAACTCCCAATCCTTGACACTGGAAAGTTTGAACAATGGAAATTCAGAATCCAACAATACTTACAACATAAACACTATGCTCTATGGGAAGTCATAGAGTTTTGTGACTCTTACCAAGTACCACCGAGAACAGGAAAGCACAGAGTAGTTAGTAGTAGAGAAAGCCTTTGCAAAGGAAGGATGGACTGTGGTCTATAATACTAAAGACCATGCATAAAAGAAGAAATGATGTTCAAGGCCAAGAAGAACACTTTGTTGTTGGCTCTCCCTGATGAACATCAGTTAAGATTCAGCAAATATGATAAATGCCAAGAACGTGGGAAACCATTTTTTGAAACTTTTGGTGGAAATGAAAGCCACCAAAAAGACAAAGAAGAATCAGTTGAAGTAACAATATAGCAACTTCAAGGCTGAAGGGTCAGAAACACTTGAGCAAACCTTTAATAGGTTACAGGCTATTGTGAGTCATCTTGAGTTCATGGATGTTCCAATTAAAAAAGATGATCTAAACCAAAAGTTTTTGACAAGTCTTGAAACCTTCCTCCCATTCGCGCTGAATGTACACCATTGTTTTGGAGAAAAAAGAGATGATCTTAGACACAATATAGTATGGATGATTTGTACAATCTTCTCAAAGTCTATGAACCTGAAGTCCAAAAGAAGGCAGGATCAAACTCTCAAAACATGGCCTTCATTTCTTCATCAAACACCAGCAGTGGAAAAGGTAAAGTTCCCATTGCTAGTGTTCCAACTGCTAGTAGTCAAGTTTCCACTGTTAGCACTGAGGTTACAGCTGCTAGTCTAAGCCATGATACAATCTGTGCATACATAGCTACTCAAACAAGTGGTTCTTAAATCAAATATGAGGACATCACTCAGATTGATAAAGATGATATAGAAGAGATGGACATCAAATGGAACTTAGCTTTTATCTGCAGGGGGGCCGCCGCTCCGCTCTCGGCTGCCTCTGGAAGAGAGTGTACTGCTCGCGATTACCATTTAAGGATCTGATGTAGTTGGTTTTGACAAATCAAAGGTGGAATGCTTCAATTGCCACAAAATTGGTCATTTTGCTAGAGAGTGCAGAGCACCAAGAAGTCAAGACAAAGGAAAGAGAGAAAGCTACATGAAGGATCCTAAGGTAGAAGAACTTGCTCCTAAGGCATTGATGGCATGGCTAATGAAGATGAAAACCATGCACTTATGGCAGATGATGTAGTTCTAACAGAATTTACTCTTATGGCTATGTCTAGCTCAAGCTCAAGCTCAGACAATGAGGTATATGATGATTCATATTGTTCTAAATCATGTAGGAAAAACACAGAAAACCTCAACACTAAGATTAATAAGTTAAATGAAGAACTTAGTGATTGTAAGACTGACTTGTATAACTACAAAAGAGGTTTATCTCAAGTTGAGGCTAGATTAGTAGAATTTAAAGTAAATAAAACTAAATTTTGTGAAAGAATTAGAGTCCTGGAGAGAGATGTAGAAATTAGAGATAATAAAATTAAATCTCTCAAAAATGAACTTGAGGAGTTGAAGAAGGAAAAAGAAAGCATATATCATAAATTAGCAGGATTTGGTAATGCTTTAAAAGATTTAAATGATCTCTTAGAGAGTCAAAAATCTGCTAAAGATAAAACTAGTATAGGATTCAATGAGTATACTGCTGTACCTCCTCCTCCTGTCTAAGTTTATTCACCTCCTCAGAGAGATCTGTCATGGACATGTTTACCTGAATTTGTGGATGACACTGTCATTGATTATACTAGGCCCACACCTAGTGTAGATGTGTCAAAAGATGTTAGGAGTGACCTAGATGGTAATAATACTTCTATTCTTGTGCAAGGAGAAGTAACATTGGTAGTAATATGGCAAGGCCTGATTATGAATTTAGTTTGTGAAAGGATTCTGGTTGTACTATGCAATTAAAATAAGAATACTAAAAAATACTAGGAAACCAACTGTAAAAAAATGTGAGTGTATAAAGACACTTCAAAATATTCCTAAAGTTAGGGGAAAAACTAAGGAATTGGAATAATTTTAATATCCCAACAGCTAGGAAAGACTTTTTGATGCAAAAGATAGCTTGTTATAAATGGGGCTTACTTTGATCATCTGGCATTCTAATTGTGGGATATGGGTGCTAAGGAGATACTGGCCAAGGGGTTAAGTATTCTCAAAACAATGTGAAATTTTCATCTACTCATAAGAGTATGACACCCAGAGCTGTTTTGCTCAAATATCCGGCTCAAAATTTTTGTGGGTAAACAAACCAAAAATGAATGTTGCTCAACCAACAATGACATCTTTTAAAACAGCACATTCAAATGTAAAAAGGCCATTTAAAAGAAAAATAGCAGCTAAAAATCAAATTTAGGTTCTAAAAGTTCCTACTGGTAGAACAAAAATTCCCACTGTTGGCTCAAATGTTCCCACTGCCAAGCCAACAGGTGCTGCTGATTTGAGAAACAACGGAAAAGCTATTAAGGCCTTAGCTCGTTGGATTTGTAAACCTAAGGAAAATACTTCTGGTCAAGGTACAAATTTCAATGGTGTATCCGTGACTTTCAAGAAATACCAATACATTGATACATAAGGCAAATGGTATGTGTTTAATCACACATACCTTTTACCTTTAAAAACGAGCTAAAATAACCAAAAACGGACTCAAAATGCCAAATATATGCTTGTTTTGCTAATTGTGTTGTGCAGGAACGGATATCTCACAAAAAGACAAAAAACCAAGCAAAAAAGCGACAAAACCGGACACGGGATGGAAAAGTGTGTGAAGACGAAGCCCAATCAAAGTCAAGTCAACTCCGAGAAGAAAAAAAGAGAAAAATATAATTGGGGCGTCAAAAATGCCAAACCCCTAAGTTATTTTATTATTGAAACCACAAGGGCTGTTTATGCCAATTTGGGAGACTGCATGTATAAAAGAAAGAATAAGGGAACAAGAGGAATGAGAAGAAAGAAATGATGTGGAGGGCTTTTCTTGTACAACCATATAAAGCCAAACATTCCTTAATCATCTTACACAGCCCAACTTGTATTTAAACCTCTTCCCGCCAATACCAAACCAGCCATACACCCTGTTTTGCTCCATACGTCCAGCAAAATCAACTCAACTTCCTACCCAAATCATTTCTTCCACCTACTTTCCCCCAGCTTTATAAAGTCCATGTGGGCATTCCCTCTCCATTCCCAAAAGCACTTCGATTTGCTAAGATGTACTCCAAAGAGGCTCAAAAAGAAATAAGGGTGGGATTTGTCTAGATTCACTCACTCAAACTAGCACACTTGGTTTTAGCTCTCCAAAGTAAGCACAAGCTGCAAGATGAAGGACTTCGGCTATAATAAGCCTTTTGTAAGCTTTGAGATTTATCTTTAGAACCTAGTCTTTAATTTTATTTAAGTAGCTTGTTTTCAGGGTTATTTATCAGTTTTTACTTTCAAGGCTTGTAAACACTTTCAAGTTTTAATGCAAGTTTGAGTTGTTAAAGTCACTTTATAATTCAAAGTGTTAAGATCTTAATTTGAGTAGTTTTGTGTTCAAAAGCTCTCAATACAGCTTGTTTACAAACTATTTTTAACTAAGTTGAACCTTAAAAGTTAAGTTGGTTAAGAAGAATTTTCACACCAATCACTCTCAAAAATTAACTCAGCTTATGTTATTGGATGATAAGCTAGTTTTGGATGGGCTAATAGACTTCTCACTAGCTTGTTTTATGCAAGCTAGAGCTTTGTAGATTCAATGTTTGACCCTGTTTTGAGCAGTCTAAGGGTTTGTGTAGGTCTCTCTATTTCTTACTTTACATGTCTATGCAGAAATGTTAGTTATTTGTTAAAATGACTAGTTATAGTTCAACACTGCTAGGCTAATTCGCTTATTTAAGTGTTATTTTGGATTGAAAATTGCTATAAGTTGTTTTACTTTGTTATTTTTAATCTGTTTTTAATTAGTTTGAAATTAATAAGTTTTATGGAAATGTTTAAGGCTGTTTTTGTACAAGCTGTTCTAACTTGGAGTTAGTACTGCTAGTTCATTTTCAGGAACTGTACTAACTTAACACTACCAGTCTAACTCCAACAAATTAAGTACTGTTAGTTAGTAGGTTAGTACTGGAGTTCAATTTAGCTCATAGCTTATTTATTTCAGCTTGTTTAGATTTCTTTAGCTTTTTAGAGTAGATTAAGCTTTATTTTAGTGTTCTACTGTTTTCAGTTAGTACTTATTTGTCTTTTCAAACATAACTTTTAGAGTATATCAGTTTAGTTTTCTAGCTTATTTATCAATTATAGTACTATTCTGGTTGCTTATTCTATTGCCTTAAGTGCTTAACTTGGGTAGTTAACCTTCTGTTTTAGATTATTTGCTTATTGCTTGTTTTAAATGTGTTTAGTTAAGGCTTAGCAGTTACTAACCTTTAGGCTAAACTAGTACTAACTTAAGACCTTGCAGTACAACTATAAGTTAGTACTGTAGTTAATTAATGGTAGTACTGTTGTTAGTATGTTGTGTTTCTATTGTTTAATTAGTTTAATTGCATGCTTAATTCGGCTTATTTAGAATTAGATTAGCTTAATTCTCTGTATTTAAGCTAATAGAGCTTATTTGTGCCTTTGCGGAAAAGGTTTTAAGTGTTTTTGCTATTTCTAGCATTTTATGCTTATTCTAGTTTATGTTTTGTTTAATTTTTATGTGCATTTGCTTTCAGTATTAATTCACAAAATTCCTTGTTACATTCATCAAAAACCAATCCTCAATCGTTCTTCGATATACCATTTCTTGCCTCGTGGGACATAACGACCCGGGAACATCTATACTTGCTTCCGGTTTTCTTGAGAGATCTCGCGTGTTTTCGTCCTTGGTGTATTTATGTTCATATATTAGATAGAGTTTTTTAAGGGGTGAGCTCGCGCCTAGTCAATTTTTGGCGCTGCTGCCGGGGAGGCTGTGATTACCGTTTATCCGTTACATTTGGATTATGTGATTTGAATTTGTGAATATTTTCTTATACCTGTAAAAAAAAATAAAAAAAAAGTACAAAATTATTTTTCTATTTCTTCTAGTATAATTATCAATAAATAAAAAAAAAAACCACGAAAAACCAAAAAGATAAAACTTTGTCTTTAATTATCAATAATATTCACAATTGGTTAAATAACAAAATATAATATTCTCAACTGAGGTATTATCATATAAATTCGGTGAACTTGTTGGACTCCCAAACTCGAACAAAAAAGATTTAAAAACTGCCTTTTGTTGTCTCTACGAGTACGGCTCACCTTGAAAATTTAACAAACTATAAAGTGGGTATAAGGGAGGGTTGTTCCTAGGAACTACGACCCGAAAGGAGTAATAAGTTCGCGCTATTCCTACTCTCCCGTCTCACTTGTGAGGTTTATCTTTTTGAGAGCATACCGTGAAGTAAGTTGATTATTTGGTTTAAGTTGTCTTAATCTCATTGTCTTGTAAAATCAATTGCTGAATAAATCTTGAAAAACCAAAAAAAAAAATTAGTGTAAATTTTCTTTTTGATAGTTCTATTTTGTGCATGAGCACTCGGTTCTCAAGCCCGTTAATTTCAGTTCCAGAACCTCTCTGTCCTTTGCCTTCTGTTGAATCATCTAATCTTGAGAAACCTAATTATCCTCCCATAGTTTACGATGGTGATAATCGTTATTATGGCGCAACATGCTCGAAGCACCCACCGAGGGTTAGAGGATTGCGATAGTATTCCGGAAATCACCTTGCGTTATAACTTTGAGATCAAGCTGGTCTTCTAAATCTATGTTCAAAAAACAAGCAATTTTTCTGGAAATGTTAAAGAAGAACAACATGCTCACATCCGTTATTTCAACAGATCACTTCTACAATGAAGATTACGAACGTACCAATGACGTCGGTTAAAAACTTATGCTTTTCCGTTTTCTCTCGAAGGGGCAGCCGCAAATGGCTGGAAAAAGAAACCCCTCGTCGATTATGAAACATGGGATGATCTTGTGTTCAAATTTATTACCAAATTCTTCCCTCCCTCTTTAAAACGAAATCTCTGAAAGGCAATCACGAGATTTCAGCAAAAATTTGATGAGACGTTTTATGAGGCTTGGGATCGTTTCAATGATCTTTTAAGGGGATGCCCTCATCATGGGTTTTCAGAATTGCATCAACTTGATACATTCTACAACTCCTCAAACTCATTGATCTAGATCATTGAAACTCTGCTGCCAGGTGGTGGGTAACTTCTTAGGACAAAAATGCCTCGAGAATGGTTGAATAATCCTCGAAGAGCAAGTCTATGTACGTCAATCTCGAAAACAAGCTTGTGTTATAGCTAAATGAGTACAAGCTCTTTCCACCCTTGCTAGTCTCATCTACGTTGTGATCAAAGACATTGGTTCGGGCATTGATTCTCGAGAGAAAGAACAAATACTCCAGCTTCCGCCCCCGTAAATGCGGTTGAACAAAGTTGTTTGGACTGTGGGGTGAGGTATCTTATAAATCTGTCTAGCACTATCAGCAACATGTACCATGACAATATCCATAGAGTATGTGTTCCCAGGCGATTGCGGCCAATTTCAACCAAGCTAGTCTGGTTATCGGACCTCGATTGGTCTCAAATCAAATTCGGGGGGGGGGCCCCCTCCTGGTTTTCTCCCATTCAGAAATCCTCATGCAAATAACCAAAACAATTTCAATCGAGGAAAGAACTTCAATCAAAAAGAGGAAACAATTTCAGCCAAGGTCAGATTTATGACCTCGGTCAATCATACCAGTAGCTCATAAGGACCTGTCCCTCAGACACTCGTGTTGTCAAAAACAGATTTTGATAGATATGTCACAGCCAATGATGCAATTTGTTCCTCCCTGAGTGTGAAAACATGCAAACAAGGTCAAAACCTGCAATCCAAATGGCAATATTTGACCTGACATGCTTCAAAATTTGTTACTCGCTAATTACAGTTCTACTTCCGTTCTGGAACTCTCCTTGGTTACAATGTTACCACCCAAAGGAGGATTTTTAAAATGTATCACTCTACCCGAAGTGGTGTTACCATCCAAGGACGGAAAGAAGTTATTCATGGACATCGAGGTGACAATGGACACGATGCTCTGTAATAAGGAAGCACGAAGACGCCAACCTCCTGTTTTGTTCAAAAATCAGTCTCGTAATCCAAAATTGAGCTGTTCTGTTTGCTCTGTTTGTTACTTCAATTCCTTAAAGCATCAATTCCATTTCTTCAAGAAGAAATGATGAAAGACGCCGTGAAAAAGCTAACGATCAAATTGAGAAATTCTACGAAATCTTTAGAGATTTGAGTTTCGAAATTAGCTTTACGGATGCCTTGACCCTTATGCCGAAATTTGCCTCGACTCTAAAAACCTTACTCGGAAACAAAGAGAAGTTGAGTGAAATGGCTAGAACTCCATTGAACGAGAATTGCTCAGCAGTCATCCTAAACAAGTTACCTAAAAAACTTGGAGACCCTGGCCGATTTCTCATTCCATGTGAATTTTCTGGGATTAATACATGCAACGCCTTGGCCGATCTCGGCGCAAGCATTAATCTTATGCCATATTCCGTCTGGAAAGATCTCTCTCTTCCCGAACTAACCCCAACTTGCATGACGCTAGAGCTAGCAGATCGTTCAATCACTGAACCAATCGGTATTGCTAAAGACGTCCGTCTAATGGTGGGAAAGTTCCAGTTTCCGGCAGATTTTGTGGTCGTTGATTTTGAGCCAGACCCCCGAGTACCTTTAATCCTCGGGAGAAGTTTCTTAAAGACCAGTCGTGCATTAATAGATGTTTACGAAGGTGAAATAACCCTTCGTGTTGGCAAAGAGGCCATCACCTTCAATCTGGACCAAACTTCAAGATACACAGCTGATTACAACCATATGACGGTAAACAAAATCGACGTCATTGATATGGCTTGTGATGAGTATTCTCAAGAGGTCCTAGGATTTTCAAACGTGATCGCGAGTGGCAATCCCACTCCATATTTTGAGCCTATTGTTTCTACTGCTTCTCCAAATCTCACTCCTTTCGGGGACAGTGATTTTCTTTTAATGGAAGAAGCAGATTCGTTTCTTGCTCTAGAAGATGATCCAACTTCATCTGAAGTTGATCCAACTTATCAGGATCCTGAGGGGGACATCCTGCTTCTAGAAGCAATTTTGAACAGTGAACCACCCCCCCTCCCAAATCAAGAACAATATCTGCCTGGAGTTAGGAAAGAACTCAAACTCTGTGAAGCTAAAATAGTTGAATCTTCCGTTGATGAACCTCCCGAGGTTGAACTCAAGGAACTGCCACCCCATCTTGAATACGCATTTTTAGAAGGTGACGACAAGTTGCCTGTCATAATTGCTAAAGACTTAAAAGATGAGGAAAAGGCAGCTCTTCTCAAGGTTCTCAAGTCCCACAAGCGAGCCATCGCTTGGAAACTCTCCGATATAAAGGGTGTTAGCCCAGAATTTTGTACTCACAAAATTCTAATGGAAGAGGACTACGAACCATCTGTGCAAAGTCAGAGAAGGGTAAACCCAAAAATCCACGACGTTATCAAGAAGGAGGTTGAAAAACTCCTTGACGCTGGATTGATTTACCCCATCTCTGACAGCCCTTGGGTGAGCCCGGTACACTGTGTACCTAAAAAAGGAGGTATGACCGTCATCACAAATGAAGAGAATGAACTGATTCCTACTCGATTGGTCACGGGATGGCGAGTATGTATTGATTACAGAAAGCTTAATGAAGCCACCCGAAAGGACCACTTCCCATTGCCCTTCATGGACCAAATGCTCGAAAGACTAGCAGGAAACCAATACTACTGTTTCCTCGATGGCTTCTCGGGTTATTTTCAGATCCTAATTGACCCAAAAGATCAAGAAAAGACAACCTTTACTTGCCCATACGGAACTTTCGCCTATCGTCGCATGCCTTTTGGGCTATGCAACGCACCCGGCACGTTCCAACGATGTATGATGGCAATCTTCCATGACATGATCGAAAAAACAATGGAAGTATTTATGGATGACTTTTCGGTCTTCGGGGACTCTTTCTCTACGTGCCTATCCCATTTGGAAAAAATGTTGAAGCGGTGTGAAGACACCAATTTGTCTTTAAACTGGGAGAAGAGCCATTTTATGGTGAAGGAAGGCATTGTTCTCGGACACAAAATTTCTAAGTCGGGACTCGAGGTTGATAGAGCTAAGGTCGAAGTAATAGCTAAACTCCCTCATCCGACTACTGTCAAAGGTGTCCGTAGTTTCCTTGGGCACGCCGGTTTTTACCGACGATTCATTCAGGACTTCTCAAAAATTGCCCGTCCTATGACTCATTTGCTTGAAAAAGAGACTCCATTTTTCTTCTCTGAAGAGTGTATCGATTCCTTTAATACACTCAAAAGAAAATTGACTGAGGCTCCGATCTTAATTGCTCCCGACTGGGACTTGCCCTTTGAACTGATGTGCGATGCTAGCGACTTCGCAATTGGGGCAGTCCTCGGGCAAAGAAAAAACAAGCATTTCCAACCTATACACTATGCTAGCAAGACTATGAACGAGGCTCAAACTCACTACACTACTACCGAAAAGGAATTACTTGCCGTAGTGTATGCCTTTGAGAAATTTCGGTCATATCTTGTTATGTCCAAAAGCATAGTGTATACTGACCATTCTGCCATCAAGTATCTCTTTGCCAAGAAGGATGCTAAGGCAAGACTCATGCGGTGGATCCTATTGCTCCAAGAATTTGATATTGAAATTCGAGACAAAAAAGAAAAGGAAGCTGAGAATCTCGCCGCCGATCATTTGTCCAGTACTTGAAAATCCTCATCAAGACAAACTCGAGAACAAAGTAATCAATGACGATTTCCTCTCGAAACTCTTGGTTCTGCTGTTGCTTTTCAAGAATCAAATTCCCCATGGTTTGCAGATTTTGCAAAATACCATGCGGGGAAAATTCGGTATAAAGGGAATGTCATCCCAACAATAAAATAATTTCTTCAAGGATGTCACAACATTATTTTGGGTGGATCCCTTCCTGTTTACGATTTGTGCTGATCAGGTGATAAGTCGTTGTGTTTCTGGGCAAAAGCTTTAGACATCTCAAGCTTGCCACAGTGGACCCACTGGGGGACACTATGGTGCCAATTACACAGCAAGAAAAGTCTTCGATTCAGGATTCTATTGGCCCACCATCTACAAGGATGCCCATGACTTTGTCACCCGTTGTGACATTTGTCAACGTCAAGGAAAAATTACGCAACGTGATGAGATATGCCACCCAAAAACCTCCATCCAAGTTTGCAAATCTTTGACATTTGGGGCATTGTTTTATAGGGGCGTTCCCATCTTCAAGAGGTGAACAAGTAATACTCGTGGATGTGGAACTTACTTGTCAAAATGGGTTGAAGCAAAAGCGCTCCCCACCAATGATGCCCGAGTTGTTTGCAAATTTTTAAAAACTCTCTTTTCTCGATTTGGTGCCCCCCGAGCTATCATAAGTGATCGCGGAACACACTTTTGCAATGACCAGTTTACAAAGGTCATGCTTAAGTATGGAGTCACTCATCGTCTCTCCACCGCGTATCACCCACAAACAAGTGGGCAAGTTGAGGTGTCAAATCATGGTTTAAAGCGTATTCTTGAGAGAACCGTGGGAGAAAATCGTGCCTCCTGGTCGGACAAACTAGATGATTGCCTCTATGGGCCTTCAACACAGCTTACAAAACTCCATCGGGTGTACTCCATAATAAGTTAGTGTACGTGGAAGGATGTCAGCTAACGATCAAAATTAGAGCACAAAGTCCTATTGGGCCCTCAAGCATACAAATTTTGATGTTCAAATGCGGGGTGTCACAGAGAAAAGTTCAAATGAATGACTAAATGAACTTCGTGATCAAAGCCTACGAAAACTCTTTGATCTATAAGAGAAAACCAAGAGGGATACATGATGCTAAGATTAAAAACCGTGTTTTAACGTTGGTGATCGTGTTTCCTCTTTCAACTCATAGACTGAAGATTTCCGGGCAAATTGAATTCCCGTTGGTCGGACCATTCACCGTGTCCAAGTTTTTCCTTTGGCACGTTGAGTTATCTCAGCAACTCCGGGCCCAACTTTTTATAGTGAATGGTCATCGTATAAAAACATACTTTGGAGGGGAACATACCACCGAGGTTTGTCACGGATCTCAGAGGTCCCCATGGACCAATAAATCCGGGGTACGGGTCAAGACATAGCGGACCTTAACAAGAGCTTCGTGGGAGGGCACCCCATGCTTTTTAAATCAGTAGTAGTAAATAAATAAGTTTTTTGTGATGAGGAGGATTACATTTTCATTACCGTGTTTTGATCCATGTTTTGTGTGTTTGTTATTGTATTCAGGATTTCCCGGATTGTGAAGACTCTGTGTCACTGTATCCAACAAGGTTTCACATCTCAGCTTCAGTTGGGAATCAGTATCCAATCTCACGACTAACGTTTTATCTTTTGGCACACTTTATAAACGGCCTTAGATTTGCGTAGGAACCCCTTTGAAACATCGAGGACGATGTTTAGTTCTAGTATGGGGGGGGGGATCTTCGATTTGATTTTTGCCTGCAGTCGTTGTTATCACGCAATCCCGTTTTTACCACCAAATTTTTGCAAAAATACCAAAAAAAATTTGAAAAATTTTAAAAATTTTCAAAAATAAAATAAGTGTTTTGTCACAGTTTTGACTTTCCTAATGGGTAGAATGAGAATAATTTTTGACTCGATCGGGCGTGTTGAGCCCTAGCTAGTTCCTCAATTGTAGGCTAAGCTTTCACGAATTCTATTGCTTCGAATTTTAATAAGGTGAAGAACAAGAAGTGATAGAGTTAAATATAAGTTTATGTGCTGAGCAAGATTCTTCTAAAACTTATATGAGTAACTTGTGGCTTTTTCTCCCATTAGCTTCTAATCCACCTAATCATACGTGCTCAATTCAATTCAACTAAGTTAATCGATGTTTTTAGAAAAAGCTTCAAATTTGTAACTTGATTCTTTAAAGCGAGATTTTTCTGTTCTTAATAATTTGAAAGTTAAAATGCCAAAGAAGCATGAATGAAGTATGAATGCAAAAATGCATGAATATTGAAATTATGCCAATGAAGCATACATTTGATTATATGGAACAAGTAAAAGATGTGTCGTGATATCCCACTCCGCTAACCACGAGGTGGGGGTTCAAACTAAGACATCTTTACTTCTAAGGATTTGGTGTGTTGTGATATCTCACCAGGAAGCGAGGTCTAGGTGAGGGTTCAAACTAAGACACTAATCCTTAGCCATATTAGGAAGAAGGTGTTGTTGTGATTTCCCACTACGCTAGCAACGGGGTGGGTTTTCAAACTAAGAACATCGGTCGTTGGTTGTGATATCCTACTAGGGAGCGAGGCCTAGGTAGGTGTTCAAACTAAGCAACGCATTCCTAGCTTTAAGAACTTATGATTATAATGATGAAGATGTTGCAAAAAGTTCTACAGTTAAAATTTCGTTCTTTAAAATCAAGTTACAAGGTCCTAATAAGTTGTTGCTTTGAGTCATGATTCATCTTGAATTACGACTATGGAAATAAGTTGATCTATGGTTGAGTTGAAATGAGTACACACATTTAAATCATATATTCATGTTGGGAGTTAAAAGTTCACAAGTCATAAGTATGAGTGCTTAGCATTTAGACTTATATTGACAAATGATCTTGTTTAATTGCTTGGTTTGGAACTAGTGAAAAATCGGGGACGATGAATTTATCCGTCAGGACATCCGTAGATTATTCTATGGGCGTTTCTCATTCTATGATCCCAATGTTGATAAAATAAAGGAAGTCAAACAGGAAGTCAAGAAAAGAAAAATCCAAAAATATTAGGGATAGTTAGTGTACAAATAAAAAATGGTGAAAACGGGACTTGTCGAAGCTTTTGATTCTTTAGTTTCCTTTGACGAACACTTTGCTACTTTTCAAAGTTATTAGTCGAGGGGGATTGAGATTCTTAGTTTTCGTAAATGCTTACTTCATAGCATTGCGTGAGGACACGGCAATACCTTAGTATGGGGGATTTTGGTATGTGCTTAATTACACATACCTTTTACCTTTAAAAACGAGCTAAAATAACCAAAAACGGACTTAAAATGCCAAATATACGCTTGTTTTGCTAATTGTATTGTGCAGGAACGGATATCTAAGAAAAGGACGAAAAACGAAGCCAAATCGACAAAACCGGACTCGGAATGGAAAAGCAAGGAAAAGACAAAGTCAAAGTCCAAGCCCAAGCCTGAAAAGTCAACCCAAGTCAACCCCGAGGCCAAAAGTCCAAAAATATAAGTTTAGGGACTAAAATTGTAAATCCCTAAACTTATATTTATACAAGAAAGGAGAGAAAAGAAGACAAGGGGCCAAACTGCCATTAATGGAAAGATAAACCACAAGGGCCAAAGCTGTCAAGTCCTAAGACTTATAACCATAAGGACCACGGGTGCAAAGAGTGTTATAACTCTTGGGGACTTGTTTTGCCAAGTCCCCAAAAGTATAACAAAACAAGGACGAAAATTGCAAGCACCTATATATCCCTCAAGGACCAACCTTGCCAAAACCCGAAACTTGTGCCCTGTCACCCCCAACCTTTATAAAAAAAATTCCCGCCATTTTCAATTTCCAACCAACTCACGGGTCTCTTTGCCCTCTTTTATCCCATAACCCCAATTCCACCATGGTCAAACCTTTCCCTCCCCCTCCACTACCTTTCCCAGCTGTAAGATTGCCAAGTTGGCAATCCCACAACTCCCCAAGCTCATTTCGACGGTATAGATGATCCTAACAAGAACCAAGAAAGATTGAAGGCCAGGATTGTTTGCTCTTTGCACTCACAAAACAAACACACCAAACAAGCAACCTTTAGTTGAGTCTACAAAGAAAACAATGCAAGAGGACAAGAAGGAAGACTAGTCGAAGTTTTTCCTATATAAATGAATGTAAGCCATTGTGGCTGAAAAAGTAGTTTTTGAGTTAGTTTTTAAGTAGTTTCTTTTAGTTAAAGTGTAATTTGAAGTTAAGTTTTTAAGGCTTAAAGTTTCTTTGTACTTGTGTTATTGTTTAATGAAAATTCAGTGAAGTTGAGTTTTACTTGTGTTCTAAGTTTCAAAGTGTCTTCTTAAAATCCTTTAAGCTTTCAAGCAATCTTGATAACCTGTTTTTAGAAAAACTTTAAGAAATTTAAAAGAAATGGAGCAAGGGAACTGTTGAGCAAAGCAAGGAAGAATGAGCAAAGGTGGATGGCTTATTGGGTTATAACTTAGTTAAGCTTAATTATAAGTTGGGTAAGTAAACGTAAAAAAAAAAAAAAAAAATAACAAAAAAACAAAAAAACAAAAAAATAAAAAAAAAAAAAGAAAGCTTAATTAGTTGTCTCACAAGATCCTTTTTGACAGAAGGATTAAAGGTACTTTTCTTTCAATTTTTGCTTATTTACTGTAGCAAATAAGCTTATTCAGCTTATTTTTAGCTTATTTCTGTTTTAATGCTTATTAGTGTGTATCTATGCTTAAATATGCTTTTATATGCCTCTCATTTCATTCTTATACAATCTTAGTAAAACTGCCAAAAAAATAGCTTAAGCTGTCTAAGCTTATTCTCATTTTTAAATGCTTATTAGTTCAGCTTTTTACTTTTTTTTATTGTTTATAAGCATAAGTAGTTTAGACATTAAAACTTTCAGTAAAACTTAGTTTTCCATAAAGATTGTTTTTAAACCATTTTTCATTTCAAACATTAAGGGGGTGTTTTGGGATAACTGAAAACGGGTCAAAAGTGCCTTTTGGTATGGGTTGTGGTAGTTTAGCTAGATTTAGTTTAAGTTTTAAGCTAAGTTAAGTCTGTTTTATAAGTTTTTTAGTTTGAAAATTGTTTTTCAAAAGCTTTATAAAGAGTCTTTGAAACTGTGACTTTTAAAAAACACCACAAGTGCTTATTTAGTTAAGCACTTGTGATTTTGAGTTAAGGGTTCAAAAAGAGAGTGTTTTGTGGTGTTAAACAAGCTGTACCAAACCCCTTGGTCTTTTGACTTTGTGAGTCAAAAACCACCAAGGTTTTTAGTGTCAAAATTTCAAGCCTTTTTCACCATCAAAAATCAGCAGGTTTTTATGGTTTTTAAAAGCTAAAAATTGGTGCACAAGCCCCTTTCATAATACACTCAATCTGTTTTAGCTTATTTTCTTGTCTTGAGCTTATTTGACAGCTTTTAAAAAGCTGTCAAATAAGCCCCTTGAGTTAAGCTTTAATCTCCCCTGGTGCAAAGGGGAGATTTTAAGCTCTCTTTGCTTAGCCTTTAAGAGCACTTAAGCCCAAGTTCTTGGCTTATTTCAAGAGCCTATAAGCTCTTGTATAAGCCCTCTAAGTTTCAGACCTTAGTAAGCTTATTTGATGGCTTATTTTTAAGCCTCAACTAGCTCTTTGACTGATTTTAGTCTAGTGATAGTGTAGGATTGCTTATTTTTCTTTAGGCTTATTCAGCTTATTTTAATTAGCTTATTTGACTCCTAGTTGCTTTTTAGGTTAGTCTAGTTAGTTTGTGAGCTTATTTGGCCTTTTTCTTAGCTTATTTGAGTCCAACAGCTTATGCATTTTAGCATTTAGCTTGTTTTTAGCTTCTGCCAATTAAGCCCTATTTAACAGCTTATTTAGTGTTAGCTTTCTAGCTTATAGAGCTTATCTAGGTTTAGATTAAGCCCCTTTAGCTTATTCTGTCCAAGGTTTAGCTTAAGTGTCCACCACAAGTCCAAGTGTCCCATGACTTAGCCAAATTTAGCTTTAAGTCCTTTTTAAGCTAACTGTCGACTTTTAAGCTTATTTTTCAGCTTATTTACAGCTTTTCACAAAAACTTGTAGTTGACAAAGTTGTTAAGCCCCACGAGCTTAACAACTTTGCTTTACAAAGTTTTCAAAAAAAAAAAAGAGGGAAAGACAAAGTCCCGGTGAGCAGAGCTCAACCGGGACCCCTCGATAACATTCCTCTCTTTTATACACACTCACAAACCGCTGCGCCCTATGGGAACTTTTCTGACATAGTCCCAGGGCAAATTGTATTTATAACACTTTTTGGCTTGTTAAGCTTATAAGCTTTAACAACTTTGCTTCACAAAGTTTTTCAAAAAAAAAGAGGGAAAGACAAGGGAACCGGGTGAGCAAGACTCGAACCCGGTACCCCTCGATACGATCCCCCTTTATAACACACACTCATACCGCTGCGCCCTTGGGACTTTTCTGTTAGAGTCCCAAGGGCTTTGGTATTTAAAGGGGTTTTTGGCTTTAAAGCTAATAAGCTGTATTAGCTTATTTACGGGCTTATTTATAAGCAAAATTTTAGCTTCTTATTTTTCGTAGGTAGAACATAGTGTAAAGTATTTTTATAAAGAACGGTCCGGGTGCGGGATTTTGTCTTGACTCGTTTTTGGGTCAAACGAACTCCGTTTTCGGTCTAGTCTTTTTCATTCTTCGTTATTTGTTCCCTAGAGTAGTTTAGAAGCAAAAAATTTCTTCGTAGGGTTAATTTTAAAGATTTTAGGTTTTTCCCCCTTTGTTCGGGATTCGTGCTCTCGTTTTCTAGCTTAATTTCGTAATTTTTAGGTTTTTCTTAAACGTTTTTGTTTGTTATTGTTTAATTTAACTTTCCACACTCTCAAATCATTTTTCTCATTCAAACTCCAATCTTCCGACTGTATCGATTCTCCAGTCCAGCCTCGTTGGGGATAAACGACCCGGGAAAATTCTATACTACTTCTCGGTTTTATTGACTTTGTTTCTAGACTATTCTTACTATATATATTCTATATTTTATTATATATTATATATATTTTAAGGTGTGGTTTGGTCTCGATCACCGTCCATGTGTCAAGTATCAGGGATCATTTGGATTTCAAACTTGAGAAAAAAGTAGGATAAGACATTCACGATTACCCAAGAGAGACTGTTGGGTAATCTTCATTTAAAAGCTTAACTAACTCTATAGCAAGTTGACTTGTAATTAAATGAATGTAGCATGGGTCTTCGACATGGCCTATAATTTGTGCAACATTTGATGAGTCGAACGCAATGCATCCATAGATGCATACATTACATTCGACTGGGGGCTTGATGACGTACCCTCTCCTCCAGCTCAAAGGCCTCCCCTTCGAGCTTGAATGGGATCTTCTCCTA
>BQNB010000334.1:34604-95702 GCA_026074375.1 Tanacetum coccineum
TGTCTTTATATTCTTCCATGACTAGTTCATAGATAACTTTCAAGTCTTCTCTGTCCAAAATTGATAGGACTCCCATCAAGGTGCGAAAGAATCTCTGATGTCCATTACTCCTTGTTACCTTATTCAGATATATATCTTCATCAGGTTTGGATTGATCATATTGAGGTTTAGTTGTGAGAAAAAATGACTGCCATTCAACAATGGGATATTGATGATCAAGACTTTCAACATCAATCACTTTATCTTCATCAGGGGCTATATTTAAACATATCTTCAGATCATCCTCTTCTCTTGTGAGACCAGAGACATGCTTTCTTTCCTTTTTGCTTTTAACTTCCTCCTTGTGCCTAACTTCCTTTTCTTTGCTCCTTCTTCCTCTTGAACTTCCTCACTTGAACTTCCTCATGAACTGATTCATCCTTCTTTTCTTCCTCTTTATCAGCATCTTTCTCATTAATCTTTTTAATTGCTCTCTCATCTTCTTCAGATCCAATAGCCACAAAAGTCTGATCTTGCTTCTTGTATCTCTCATACAGTACTTGAATCTCAGGTTCATATGAAGGTGGTGGAGACATGTGATAAGAAGGTTCAAATGATGGACCTTCTGTATCATGAAATGAAGGTGATGGTATTTGAGGAGATGATGTTGTTTGTACAGGTTGAGTTGGAGGTGTTGTAGCTGTTGGTTGTACACTTGATGGTTGAGGAGGTGGTTGTACAGAATTAAGTCTAACTAATACTACCAGGATTAATTTTAAACTTAGAGCTACCAGGATTAAGTCTAATTTAGACAGAACTTAATAATACATTATAAAATTTACACTTTTTCCTCCTTTTTTTTTTTTTTTTAAGCCTATCTAGGATATGTTTTACAGATAATATAAATATGCACAGCGGAATAATAAGAACATAAGAAGATTATATTATCAAACAAGGTTTTATTATCATACGTTTTCACCTTGACCCAAATCTATACTTTGGAACTACTAACTAACTATTAGCTAAATAACTATTAACTAACTAACTACTATGTACACACACGCACACGTTTACTAGACTCTCATTGGGAGAGCTCTATGTTTCTGGATCCACTAAACCTATGTCTATGATCTCTTTATATAGGGAGAGATCAAGACTTACAAAGAAAACTAATTCCAGTCAACAATTATATTAAATACTTAGTCAATGTATTTAATATGGTTGACTAAATAATTAGGAAACTAAATCAGCATTAATCTTCAAGTTGTAATTAATCTTCAATCAGCATTAATCGTTGTTTGACTGCATTGAATGAGATCTTCAATCAGCATTAATCGCTGTTTGACTGCATTAAATGAGAAGATAACTACTGTTTGACTTCAAGTCTTCTAGAATCCCATAATGCTGAATTAGTCCTTCTTGTTTCATTCTTTTGCTTGGATTCTTAAGATATTGGGGATTAGAGATTTGTGTATGATATTGAAATCATACACAATCGAGTGACTAGGGATTAGACTTAAGTTCAGAGGAGAGAAGTGAGAAGAAGCTTTCTAGAGTGAGAAAGTAAACTTGTATAAATGAAATGACTAACCCACCTCTTCCATGGCATGGAAGAGGCTTTTATACTTACAATAAAACCGGCCTAGGGCCTTGGTAAAGGGCTAACATGTTGGGTTTACTACCCGGCTCATTATCGAACATTATACATTAACTACTTAACTTCGGTACGCAAAAATAAACGGAAAATACACAGGGTGACCGAGTCTTTTCTATTATCTAACAATATCCCCTAAGGGAGGTTGTTCACCTCAGATATATACTAAATAAGATCAGCTATCTATTTCTGTGGTTCAGCTCGTAGTCTTTGATTTCTTCATGCATTGATCCTTTGTACTTACTGTAGTAGCTTTGAGCATTAGTTCCTTTGACTTGTGTGATCTCTGGAGCATTTCTTTAAGATCATCAGCCATAGTAAATCTCCAAATCATCCTTGTGGTATTATTGCCTTCATGTGATGTTGTGACCTTCAGACCAACATGCTCACACTTTTCTGGATCATGATTGTACTCATCAGAGTTGCGGAAGCTGTGAAATAGGTCATTAGTTAATTATGATGTCTTTGATTAGGAATATTTAAGTTATGAGCAATGGGGTGTGAATTAACATGTTGCTTGCCATTAGGCTCCCTACGTCTACCGTCGGAGAATTTCCTACAAGTAATTGTTAGTGATAAACAAACGAGAGTGTCTTTGTTCACTGTCGTTGAATAAGGTTGCAAGAACCACAGTTCCTTGTTATACAGTATGAATACTGCCTATGATCAGGTAGAATTCTGAAGAATCTCCTTGACAGGGTTTCGCAACTGTGCTAGCCGTTCTCAAAACCGAAAAAACAAAAAAACCCCAGGAGAGCCATCTTCAAAGTATACAAAGTACCGAAATATAAAAAAAAAAATACAAAAAAAATAAATAAAAAAATAAATCAAAAAAAATGTGAGGTAAACAGTGAATTCGAGGAAACCCAAGATTAATGAAAATTGATTTAAAAAGTCAATCGTGTGTCACTCAGAAAGAGTTTTTATGGACCAACACTCGACGAGTTTTATATCAAAAAATCAAATTTCCATCGAAAACACATTTGTTTTGAAAAGATATACACAGGGTCACTTGTGCTCGAAAACAATTGTTGAGCACATCGTATAGGTCTTTTCAAAAAACTATTCGTCAATTCACTGCTGGAATGGACAACTTTGATTTCTATAAAGGAATCACTCCATTGTTGCTTTCCATTTGTCACAATTTAATCCATTGTGGATCTAACATGTCACATACATAGAGCTTGTTTGATGTGGCTCTAAAAGGAATTTCTATCTTCTTTGTGGTACTTTGTATCACTCAGATGTGTCTGGCAATCCATGTGGATAATCCGTAGGGACTTTTAAAATCTTACTTGTATCAACGTGTGTGATGAGCAAGGATAGTTTGTATTAGTGGCCTAACGTGTTTATGGATGATCTCATGGCTTTTAGACTCTATAGGGGCATTTTTTGTTTAGTAGTCGGAGGCTGGAGCAGCCTGCCACCTTTTCAATATCATATAACTCTGAGTGAGAGGAGTTGATAGAAATAGAAATGTTATTGATCTCCGTTAAGAAATGAAACATAATCCTTTGAGGAGATCTTGAGTGGCTTGGGAGGGTTGTGCTCATTTCACTGGCGGTCACATGTACTGTCTTTAAATGTCAGCAATCAACCATGTGATTCTGACAGCATATGTAGTGACCCCTTTCCTTCTGCATAATGTTTAAGGAGGGTGCTTTCTTTTCACCCTTTATCTTAACATTTCTTTTTCATTCTTTAACCCCTTCACGTGCTTACCAAGACTTCATAACTAATACCTTGTTGGGTATGTTCCAGTACTAGCTCCATCTCAGTCCATACTATTCCCTTTTTCTTAACATTACACTCCTTTTTGTAATCATACCTAGGACTTTTACACTGACTAGTGGATTGTTCCTGGGTAGATCCCTCCGGCTCTGGCGGGATCATGAGAACGAGTACCTAACCTTACCATCCTTATAACTCTGAAAAATTAATTACATGGTTGGTCTTTTGGTACAATTTACTTTGCCATAAACCATTTGAAAAATCAACCAAGGTACTTGTGATACAAATATCAAAGCCATTGTACCTTGATTGTTTTGATTATATTTAGAAATGCTCCCCCTCAACACGTGCATCGATAATTGAAATTGTTTGACACGTGGAGGGAGGAGTACCTACTTGAGTCTTAATAGATCACATTTTTATCTGATTTCATATTTAAATCACATTCTCTCCCCTGATCAAAAATTTCAAACCCTTTGAGATTTAGGATCTCAATTGATTTAAATATGTTAGAAAAATTTAGGAGAAAGTGTGGTCTGATTAAATACAAGCCGATATTGGAACCTATATATGCTCCCCCTCAATTAGTGAGGGAGTCTGTTAGTGTCAGTTAGGATGATTTTATAAATGATTTAGAGTTTAACGAGAAACTCAAGAAAAATTCATAACTGACACATAACATTGATAACTACATAACTATATAATGTACAAAGTTTACAATATACTACACATGATATTGACCTTTTAGAGGGAATGATGATATCATTCAGTTCTCTGAAGAAGCCTGTAGTCAATATCATGAACACGTCCACCAACAAATCATTCCAGGTTCCGGTAGATCCTTCTTGTCTTCAGTCGCCTTTCAATTGCCGTAATGAACTCTTTGCTCATTGCACATCCTTTTCAGTCCATGAAGCAGTATTAATACCCGGATTGAGCCGCTGATTTGAATTCTTGACTCTGTAATCTAAGTGTTTAGAATGTTTTGCCAACGTGCCATCCACTGAACTTTTATTATTTTGTTTGAACGCAAAGATCTTTCGTTCATTGTTGTTGACCGGGAAGATTACTGCTCGAGGAGACTCAATGATGTATAATCATGCTTGAACTCGTATCCTGTAGCATCCCATCCTGGTTTAGTGAGGTTCAGCTGTGTTTGGTAGCTTTCAATACCAAGTTGGAAGTCTTCCACCCGCTGTCGAATCACTAAGTTACGGGTCCATAGCTTGACAGCAGTTGATAGCATCCGTTTTATGAACAGAAAGATGATCGAGATGACCTTGCAAAAGGAGAAAATTCAGGTCTTCAAAGTCACTAGGATACAGGTTCTTGAAATCTTTTTCGCTAATCGTGTGTTCTTGCAAGTTAGCTCTTCGGAGAACAATTTCACTTAAGTATTCATACCCGTATCATGAGTAGGCTTTGATTCGGACTACACTAAGAATCCGCATGTATGTTTGGACTTCTTTACAATGCGAGGGAGAGTCATGTCTGTCAATGTAGAACTTCTATCGCATTTTTTAAACCACAGTGAGTGTGTATACCATACCTTGGCACTTATATCTATAGTGTGCACACATCTTCAATCCATATCTGTTCTGGCACTAGCAGTTCAAGACTGAAGTCAGGATAACGAGCAGCCTTCATCTTGGAGATTGACAATACAGGCATGCTTCCCTTGTTGCCAAATCTCAGATATTCCAGATCTTATTGAAGAAGAATTATGTTTTGAATAGTGACATGACCGAGAGGAGCACTAGAGGGATTTATGTGGTCGTTAACATTGATTATGTCTCGATTCTCCTTCTTGGATTTGCCTATGTCAAACTGATATTATGAGCATCTTGTGGACACTCTCCATCTGATAATTGTAGGTGATGATTTCTAGATAAAAACCTTGACAACTTCATATGCCTGCCCTTCCAAGTCGGCTTGGGTAAGTTTGGACTTGTTTATTTGACGGCAGTACCAATTCAAGAAAGTCATCATGTCGCCAGTCTTTGCAAGCAAGGAGTTCTCAGCAGGGGGTTCATAGCTTGAAGCTAATGCAGACGCCCAGTTGTTCTCTACATCTGACACATTAGAAGGAAGAATGGTCCAAGCAGGTTCAGGAGTCGCTGGTCTTTCCTCTTTAGGTAAAGGCTTCTACCAGTCTTTTCTTGAGGCAGCAGCTGCTGGTGTGTGATCATTTTCGGAGTCTTGATCATCAGATACCTGTACCTATTCATCGAGAGCAGAGTCATCATGCATCAGATCATCTGAAGGAGATAGCTCTTGAGCCCCTGCGATGCCAGTTGACTCATATCTAGTATCAGATGTGGTCCAAGCCATAGATTGTTGAGCTGAGGCTGTAGTCTTGGATGAACTCGGAACTTCACGGCCCTGTTGCGGAGTAGATCCAGATGTACCAGTAGATGGAGGAGGTGGAGGTGGCGGCAACTGAGAAGACCCTGATGCTCCTGAAGTACCTGGAGCACCAGATGCACCTGCTGGAGGAGGTGGAGGTCAGGTGGTATGATGGTGGAGTCCCGAGGGAGGAGATCTTGGTGTGTCACAACTCTTTCGTCGCTTTTTACGAGCTTCCTCCTGTTCAGCAAGACGTTGATTGGAATAATCTAACTCCAAGGACTTCTGTAAGGCTTCATACAAGTCATTATGGACATTATTAGCCTTGTAGGAGTCGTCTTCAAACATTCGTTGTTGCAGTATTTCCTTTATATCGATAGTGGGCAGATCTCTAAAGCGAGCTCGTAATGGAGCTTGCATTACCTAATCAACTGTATCAGTAACTATCTTTTTCATCAACAGCTTGGCATACCTTATTGGGAATTCGAGGATCTACAAGTTTATAGCGTGTTCCATGTTTTTCCAACCTTTCCCCAGGGCTAAATTATCTTGTAATAGATCCGCCATATGTTTTTCGAGTTCACCTATGCGACGGACAAGGATCGGATCTGCGGTGCTTTGTTGTGGTTGAGGTAGAGGTGGTGGAAGAGATGTTGTTGTTGTGATTGTTGTGATAGTTTTTGTTGATGTTGGTATTGGTGTTTGAACCGTTGTGGAGACAGGTTGTGACATTGTGAGATCGATAACCGGAGTGGTCATTAGAGGAACTGAAGAGGTGTCTTGATAAATGGGAACCGTGACCATTGACTGGAGCTCAGCTTCGGTAATAGATTTATCAGGTTCGTCTTCTTGAGATTTCTCCACAAGGAATTGATTGGTGAAGCTGAGTTCCTTGTCAAGATTTTGTAGAGAATACAGGGTTCCAGCAGAGCTTGTAGGTTCTTCAAGTCTCACTTGATCTTCAGTTGGGAGTTTGAGGTTTTCCTGAACACTTGGGTAAGCCGTTGTAGTAAACTCTTCATCCATTTGCTTAGGGTTTTGTTAAGTTGAAGCATTAGTGACCTCGAAGTCCATGTGTTCAAGGTTTGGTCCAGCATGAACAGCTTGACTTGACTGAGGTTGGGACTCTATACAAGTTTCACAGGTTTGATCCAAAGCCTAGCCTTTTCATTTGAGAGTCTAGCATTATTCATTAGAGACACTTCTTAAGATTTCGTCTCACTGTCAGGTCAGACCCAAGTTTCCGCATATATAGAAGAGATATTCTGCATGACTCAGAGGGTTCAGTTGTGGGGGTTATGTGCGCCCTCTGAAGATATATTGTTTCAGAAGGGCTTTTTTTCTTTAGTGTCTGAAGGGTGAGAAGATTAAGAGCTACTTGTTCATCGCTGACCTTCTCTTTTCCCTTTCCCTGTACATCAGAAAGCGGTTGAATTCTCCCAGAGTCAGGTTCCCTTATAACCACCGGACGAGCTGGTCCTTGAGTACGTTTTGCTTATTCCTTAATGCTTAGTTCCACTGCCCGTTGAATGTCTGCTTCTTCATCACCATAAACAGGTTCCTGTTCTGGAACACCTTCGTCAACAAACTCATCAACCAACTGCAGAGGGCTCTTTGGCTTTCGTTGCTTTGTCACCTTACCAGCTTTAGATCGTTTTGCAGAGATGGTGCATCAGATGTCTCATTGACCAGTTTAGGCTTTTTACTTTGTTCTTTCTTGGATGGTTCAGTTGTTGTTGGTGTTAGTTTGGGTGGTGTGGTGACTTTAGATGCTTTAGGTGCTGAGGGATTGGTCTGCTTAGCCGTCTTAGATTTAGTAGCCTTGATAGCTTTAGGAGATTCGGTAACATCTTCTTCCTCTGCTTTACCGTGTTCTTCATCTAGACAACGTTGATACTCAGCTACATGCTCCAGGTATCTACTGTAGTAAGGTGCACTTATGATTTCATCAGTGAGAAGAGCATCAGGTATTGGCATGCCAAAGACTTCCCTTCCATCCTTTCCAACAAACCTAAGGGTGTTCAGAACGCTTTCCTCATGTGAATAGTGAAGAGGCGAATTGGTTCTTGGATGTATGTTGTGCTTGGTTCTCAGGTGGTGGATGATAAGTTTGGTGAACCTAACTTCTGGAATAGCAGTTGAAGGCGTCTCTTTTTCTTTTCGCGAGCTTCCATGGCTAAGTTCTTCCTGTTAGTGAGGAAGGTTTTTATGGATTGAACAAACTCCTCCCATATCCGTTCAGCATAGTCAATGTTGGAGTGATGAGTGATACCCCAAAGAATCTAAAGCACATGATGTCTTGGCCTGTCAAATCCAGCCATTTTACCTATGAGGCACATGTTGATCATAGACAGGATGGCTCTCTATGGTTGATAAAGAGCATTAACAGACATTGCAGATACGTTCCTGAGCATGCTAGGGTATCCCAAAGTGTTGACATACTCAATTACAGTATCACTCGAAGGTGGAGCCTCGAAGGGATTATTGTTATGATTTGGGGAGTGTTACCGAAGTGCATCTCTGAGGAATATCTTGTGTAGATTGAACCATTGCTCATCCAACTAACAACTGTATAATCCTGTGGATGAGTTAAAGCACATGGTGTCCCAAAAAGCTGCTGAATATAGATAGCAGGAATCGTGGATGATGATGTGAAGGCCCTGAAGAAATTAGTGTTTTTCAGTATGGCCACAGCAATAGAGAAGATCGGATTCCTCTAGGACTTCTGTACATCGAGCACACTATTACTCTTGTTGATGGGCACCCATTTGCTTGACGGAAGAATCTGATCATCCGTTTTGGTCGCTGGTGCGACAGCAGGAGCTTGTTCAGCAGGTGCAATATCAGCAGGAATGTTCAAGTCAGCCATAGAATCTGCACAGATAATTCCAGCAACAAGACATACGTACAGATATATGGTGTTAGATGAGTTTGGTCAATTCTAAGGTCAACAGAAGTCAACCTTGGAATGTGTTGACAAAATGTACAATGATAACTCTTTGAAATAATATTTCCCACAACTCGCTACATAACTCGCTACACAACTTGCTATGAATATTATATTATAAACACTTAACTCGCTACCAAATTGGAAAATTTTGAAATAGAGGGTTAAATATTATAATAAAACCTTCACTAACTCGCTAAGAAGTAGCGAGTTACCTGCACACACTTTAAAGAATATTCAACTCTCCAATGACAACTCGCTAAGGATAACTCGCTACAAATATTCTTATTAAAATACTAACTCGCTATTAAGTTTGGAAAATTTGAAATAGCGAGTTGGACATTTCAATAAAAATATCAATCTTCATCAACTCGCTACAGGTTAGCTGACGTTCTGTTCATGGTTTTAAACAATAATCATAAACTCGCTGGGGTATGGTATCTAGGGGGGGAAATACAATCGTAATAAAGCAAATCACTAAATCGACTACCAAGAAAAGTTTAAATACTCATCTACTTAGCACACAGAAAAGTTGCTAACACCTTAAAATTACAAACACCAAAGGATTTTCAAGAAACCACATGAATAAGCATTTAGGCAACTTTATCAAAAACTTAGCCACAGTCAGAAACAACAACCAATAAAAAGCAACAATTTTTGACTAACAAAAGTCAACTATATTCACGAAAATCATCAAAACCATAGAGTGATGCAAGGGGGGCAATTCAGGCACTAACAAAGCATCATATACTCATCCTAAACCCTAACTCATCAACTAATATATCATTCCAATCATTAACGAAGATTTAGATGATAAATAAAGGCGAAAACATTGATTTTGAGCGATTTAGTGTGATTAAGGCAGCATGTTTTAGATGTATGATGTTAACATGATAAAGAACATTATCTAACAAGTACCTTAGCAAGAATGGTCACAGAAATCACAAATCAATGAATGCTTCAAACTAGCGAGTTGCGATAAAGGTTTTAGAGAGAAAGTTTGACTGAGTTCTTTGAAAGTTTGACCAACATTAACTCGCTGACACCTTTTATACTTTATAAGTTTTACCATTTGGCAGAATTGGTCCCTAAACTTCCTAAGTTCCTCACATTCAGGTTAAGAGTATTAACAAGGTTAGAACAAGTTTCAGAGATGGTACAAATGGTCCTTATATTTATACAAGCCTAGGAAACATTTAGCAAATTACACATAAATCCCTATACTCATAAATGATTGACAAATTTGGTAAGTTAGAATAACTTTAACTCCCCTCAAGTTGAAACCCCGTTTAACACAAAAACCTTTATCGGTCAATTATTTAATGAATTAAAATGCCCGCTAGATGTCATAAATTTGAAAAACACTCTCCCCCTCAATCAATGACCCGTTTTCTATTTAAAGAGCTGTAGTCGTTGATTGAGTGTCAAAATTTGAAAAGTTATAGTCTGATTGATTTGTAAAAACACACTTTTCCCACCGTTGGTAACACAAATTAATTTTCTGAGGAATCATAGACGAAAATTATTTTGGTTTAGCGAGAAGATTATCTTCCATATCAAGAAATAGTGCACTAAAATGTACATTAGATTGAGGGTGCATGGAGATGAAGTAATCCATGCCCGGGAAAACTTAATCACCCGTTGTCAGGAACATCCGTCTTTTTGGCGACATGCTGTCCTTAATTTGAAAAACTGGTTGCAGTTTGAAATAACTGCAAGCCCAAATGTCATGTTTGAAAAATATTTTTGAACTCCTGTTCGAGCTTCATTTAAAGACCCGTGTCATTATTGAATGACATTCTAGCGTCGTAAATGTTATCGATAAACGGACGACATGTCTTGAAAAACTATTATTGGTATTTTCTATTTTTTTTTAATTTTTTATGGTTTTTGTAGGTTTTATATTTTTGTATTTTCTTTTTAGATTTTAGCTATATACATATTTACATATGATATAGGAGGACCATCCTTTACTCCTCTTCTCATTCCTGAAGACGTTTAAGAGTTTCCAGAGACATAATCTTCATACCAAGACGCGGGAGGAGAAATTCAAACCGCTCTCTTGGTAATGCTTTGGTGAATATATCCGCGAGCTGATAATCCTTCGTCACGAAGTACAATTCAACCACACCTTTCTCAACTTTCTCTCTTATAAAATGGTGTCGTATGTCAATATGCTTGGACCGGGAGTGATGGACATTATTGCAGAAAAGAGCAATGGCACTATGATTGTCACAATACAAGGGAATCTTATTGAAGACAAAGCCGTAGTCTGTAAGCTGTGATCTCATCCAAAGTATCTGAGCATAACATCCAGACATGGCAATGTATGCAGCCTCTGTTGTTGAGATCGCAGTGCTCTTCTGTTTCTTAGATGACCAGCTGACTAGTTTATCTCCAAGGAACTGAGCACTTCCTAATGTACTTCTTCGTGTGTCTTAACAACCTGCATGGTCCGCATTTGCATAGGCCGTTAGTGCCATAGCAGTGTCTTTCAGATACCAAAGACCCCAATTAATGGTTCCTCTGAGATACCAAAAGACCCGTTTAAGTGCTTCAAGGTGCTTTTTGGTAGGCAAAGCCTGATACCTAGCACACATGCATACATCGAATACAAGGTCGAGTATGCTGGCAGTGAGATACATTAGGGAGCCGACCATACTACAAAATCGAGTCTGGTCAACCGGGATCCCTAAGGGGTCCTCATCCAGTTTAAGTCGATCCACCATGGGTGTATCAACAGGGTCACACGAATCCATCCTAAATTTCTTTAATATTTCAAGAGCAAATTTTGATTGGTTAATAAAAATGCCTCTGGGATTTTGAGAAACTTGTAAGCCTAAGAAAAAAGACATTTGCCCCATCATTGACATTTGAAATTTAGAACTTATCTCATAGGAAAATATTTTACATGGTTTAGGGTCGGTCGAGGAAAAAATGATATCATCTACATATATTTGTACAAGAAGAATATGTTTGCCTGTTTTATGAGTAAATAGTGTCAGATCAACTGCACCCTTGGAAAATTTGTTGTCCAGAAGAAATCGTTACAAGGTATCATACCATGCCTGAGGGGCTTGCTTTAAACCGTACAAAGCTTTCTTCAGACGATAAACATATGTCGGATGGTCAGGAATGCTGTCTTCAGACGATAAAAAATCTAGTTGACTAACATAGACTTCTTCCTTCAATTCGCCATTCAGAAATGCTGTCTTTACGTCCATTTAATAGATGGTTATGTTTTTACTAGCGGCATTAGTGATGAAGATACGAACAGCCTCGATACGTGAAACTGGTGCAAATGATTCCTCGAAATCAATGCCCTCCTCTTATCGATATCCCTTGGCCACTAACCTAGCCTTGTTCTTCAGAACATCACCGTACTCATCAAGTTTAACTTTGTAAATCCACTTGAGAGCAATAATCATGACACAGTCTGGTTGATGTACTAATTCCCATACTTGAAGTCGATCAAATTCGTGAATCTCATCTTGCATAGCTTGAAACCAGCAATCTTTAATAATTGCATATTTGAAATTTTTTGGTTCGCCTTTTGACAATATAGAGTTATACAAGCACCATAAGGCATCAGTTGCCAGTTGTTTTCTGGTGAATACCGGCCGAGGGGGATTGCCAATAATATTATCCAGCGGGTGATCCTTGCTCTATTTCCCGAGATGATGAAATGTTTGAGAGACATAAGGAGATTTTGCTGAACTAAGATCCCTAGATGATGATGCTTCAGAACTAGGTTCCAAAGCAAATATGTTTATGAAGGGATGATTGTCAACAGGAGCAAAGGGATTGTCTTCCATGAGAGTAGAATCAGCTGCAACGCCTTGATGTAACCTTTGAGATTGTAATGCCAAAGATGATGGTGAATGACTTGGAGAAGGTGCATCTTGATCAATGGTAGTAGATGAAGGTGTATCGGCTGAATTGACTGGTACTAAAACTGCTAGAGCAGGAGAGACCTGTCTTTCAACACGAGGAGGTTCCAAGTATTCATCGAACATTGGTTGGAATAAAATCTCAAATCTCTAGTTATTATTCTATTGTGTGGGGGGTACATAAGGTGCTGCAGGAACCGAATTAGGTATGAGCCCTGAACTTATCTGTCCAGGCATCAGAAAAGTAGGAGTGGGTCATGTACTAAGTTGCACATGGGCCATTTGCTCAGTCAGCTCATCGAATTGAATGTGAATAGTTTCATAAATTCGTCGAGTTATTTTGTTGTAGTTTTTATACACCATTTCCGCTAGGAGCACTTAAACCAACGAATATTCAATATTTCTTGTTGGTTGTAATTTCCAAGATACTTGCTGTTTGGGTAACAAAGAGCGCCAAAGCTTCCTAGAAAAGGTAAGATCATGCTTTTTATCATGCATAGCTAATAAAGTTTTATTATGGCAGAGTAGTGAATGAGGGATTAGTTTTTGGGTGTAAACAAACGGTAGCCATAGCTTCTGCCATAGAACATCGGCGCTTCGGGAAATTATCAGCATTGACCTAGCGGGCCTTACAAAAAGTGCTGGTTCTATCTTTCACAATGTCCGTTTTTTTAATGTTGTGGAGTTCATGGGAAGTCCTTTTGGGTAAAAAAGGTAGACACGTTTCATAATATGCAGTCAAGTCTGTATTGACATAATTTGGTGCAATTATCAGTACTGTGATGTAATCTATTAGTTTTGTTGGACGACTTGTATTACTTAAACCAAGTAAACTGAGAATAAAATCATCAATCGATGTCTAAGATGTATTTCTTTACTTTAATTGTTTGCACTCGCATTGGTCCTCATAAATACCTATATGATGGAGTATTAAGAATATTAAGTTGGTGTTTTCCAATTTTGTGGTTTGTGGGTATATTTTTGCTCTTTCCTAGTTAACATGCTAGGAGCAAAGTTGATCTTTCTCAAACTTTCAGTCTAGGTAAACCTTGACTATAGTCCTTTCTTGCAAAGGTCTTTAATGTCTACCAATAAATCACACCATTATCGAAATAAAATATCCGTTTACCGAAGTTCAGTGGTTTTTATAACGACGATATGCCATTATAACCAAGATTTGTCTTGGATGCTTAGGACAACGACAAATAGGAGAGGTCTTCTTCATGTCTTTCAACTGAAGATAGTGAAAAATTAGACCGCGAGATACCTTTAATTAATTCAAAATTCTCCGTATCTGAACATAACATGAATGTTTCTAAATGCCCTACATCCATATCAGGAGTCGCCGTAAAAATGTCCGACTGAGAATAGATTGTGTCCCTGGTCATACACATCGTCTCCCTGGAGATTACATTTGTCACCAATCACATAATCTCATAATCCCATAATAGCACCTTAGGAGTCTTTCTGAATCTAACTTATCCCGCATGAACGTTTTCATGAAATTCATGAGCCTGTGAGCGATCTCTTGTCATATGTTTTAAGCAGCCTTAAATCCGTTATAACAAAAGGTACAATATGAACGACCTGCATTTGAAAACAGGACCAAAGTTGGAAGGTTTGGAAGTTGGATCCCAATTTTGATCGGGGTTACTGTTGGTTAGCACAAGTAATGGCCTAATTCTCAATTTGCTTAGCGGATAATACTTTTGGTTTAGTGAGCCTAGTTAAAGGGCACTGTTCTCCTAAAGTGAATATTCTGCCTGTAGGTCTCCATTGATGACCAAAACTGGCAAGCACTTTGCCTGTAGGTTTCCATACTTGCCTAACTTGCTTAGGTTTCCAAACTTGCTTAACTTTGTGCACAACATTATGAATATTATGAATAGAGGGGTTTAAGAATCTTAACTAGATCAGTATTATTTGCCTTTACAGATTGACAAATAGTAAACAAATATTCATCATGATTATGCAGAAATTAAACATTTGTTACATGTTTGGCAAACAGAATTAGAATCTGAATTAATTACAGTACGCTTAGAGCTACTACTAGAATCAACACGATTCGTGGTTCTTAGATTAGACTTATTTATCCTAGGATGTTCTTCTACTTTCTTCTTGTTGACCCCTTTAGCTGGCGATATCCTATTTTTCTTGGTATTGCTCCTAGGCTGTGATCCGCTAACATTGGTGCAACAGTTTACTCCTGTAGAAGGAGTAGAAGGGACATTAGTTTCTGAGATGTTTAATGCTCTTACAATGTTTGTATGTGTTTCTATTTAAATGCACATTGTTCTTCAAAAGTAACTTGCTTTTTCTATATTAATATGTAGGAGCTAAGCCTTTTTTTCATTGGATATAAGTCTTTTCGGACAGTGTCAATCGATTTTCTAAGAGTTCTGTGTGTGTTTGGTGTAAAGGCAAGCATCTTTAAAAAGTGATCTCATTGAATGGTATTTCAATCTTAGCTTCCATTACTATCTCGCGAAGGTTTCTTACCCACTTTCCTTAAGATGTTTAAGATAATGTAGATGAACTTCTTGTTGTTCATATTTGTGAGGGGGAATTGGTTTCAACATCTATTAGATACTACGGGTGCAAGAACTCTTGGTTTTACAGACTCTATAGTGTTGCATTTTAGTATTTTTTCATGGTATTTGGGCTTTAGATTTCATTTTCGTTAGAGTTCGTTGTTCTGTTCTATATGGCTTAGCCACGCATGTATCTTATATAGATCGTACAATCCTTGTAATATTGTTTAACAATTTTCATTTGCTTGCCTAAATGCTTTTTTTGTTCTCTATGGAGAACGGAGACTTTTTTAGTAATTGAGTGAGATAAAATTAAGGTTCTGAAATCAGAGTACGGTTTGCTTCTCTATGGGTTTTTTCAATTGATAGATCTTGCGTTTCTTAATTTTTTGATGGCGTTGTGTTACCTTTTTTGTATGGAAGCTTTCATTTTTTCGATTACAAAGATGAGTCAAATCAGGAGTATCTCGACGGGTGGAGAGGGGTCTTTACCAAACTTTTTTTTAAGGTTTTGTTACTTTTATCTGTAAGTTTAAGTGTAGTGACCGCAATCATTGGAAAATATTTTACTAATTCAGTATGATCAGCTTTTCTGGAACCTCTATCCCGTTTAATTTAGAAAGCTCTGCTTCAAGTTCCAGACAACGTGTTTGAACAATGGTGTGGGCTTCATGCATTTCAGTTACATCTAGATAAGTATGCTCAGAATTCGTTATGCAATATAAACAATTCTTTAGACAAGCAATAGCAATTAAATTCATTTGCAATAAGAAGATTTTTCCACTCAATCTCATCATGATTATTAACAACATTTTGGACACTTAAAGCTTACAACTCTTCAAAAAGGTCTTTTACATTTCTTTTAATTTCTTTAGCTAAAGCCTTTTGGATTCCCTCAAACTCTCTTAAGTGTTTTGATAAATAGCATAAACCTCGGGGGTGAGGTTATTACTTGGTTTGTTCAGAAACCCACTTTCCCTTCAGTGAGACTTGTTGGTGTTATTTCTATTTTTTACAGGTTTTTCAAATTCCCAAAAAAAAGTTGTATAAGTGCAAAATATATTAATTTTCACTTGACTTTTGTTGGACAGCACCCTGGGGACAAAGCGTTGCAGGTGTATTTGGTAGGCCATGTCCGGACGGATGACTATATAATCATAACCGCAGAGAAAAAAAAGAAAATTAGTGTCTTATATTGTTACTTCAGGTGCACTATTTCATTCCAAATTTAGGGGGTGAGGATTCTTGTTATTTTTAGTATGCTCGATTTTATATAACAGAGGGAAGCTCTATAGTGTTGTACAGATGATTTTTCTAGCGTGGATGAGTTGGTTACTGATTTCAAATTAATTCTCCTTTTAACTGGAATCACTAAGCTTATCTTTTAAAGGAGTATAAAATTATTTGATAAAAAAGGTCCATATAGGTAATGATAAGTTGGTAATTCCTTCTGTTAGTTAGTATCCGGCAGAAGAATGTGTATATGTGTGACTAGTGGACTTTAGGTGTTATCATTTTCGAATACTTATTAGAGGAATAATTGTGCCACTCCGGGACTTAGTTGTCTTTGGTGTTAACAATTTATATCATCACTATCATGTTATGGAGAAATGCGGACATCGCTAGGACTTTTTTGACTTTAATTGTTATCGGTTTTGAATTAATTGTGTACTTCGGATATTTGGGCGTTATACATCAAGTCTTCTTAATGAGGATTGCAAAAAGGCTTTGAATCTACTCAAGAAAGGATTGTTGGTTCGGGGGGAAGCTAAGACAACTTCTAAATGGAGATTATCGAGACAGACTCCAGATTGTTGACATGGATAAAATGACTTTGTCATTTTTGGTTTGAACATTTTCAGGTCCGTTGTCATACTTAATTCTTGTGAACACATTTTTTTGTAGCTTATCTTTAGGTGTTAAGCTGTCTTATGTTTAAATTTTTCTATAGTTTTTTATTATACTTAAATTCTTTAAATATGATAATACTTGACACTCCACACTTTCCTCATGTTTGGGTGGGAACATTATATGTTACATTTGGCATGTGAATAATCAGCTATATTTTCTCCAGTTTTCCAATATTCAAAATCATTGGGTATCTAAAATATCAACGGGTTTGAAATTTTTATTAGGGGTGAATAATGTGATTATTTAAATTATGAAAACTGATAAAAATGTGATTTTGACAGACTTTGTGTTTTCTCCTCCCTCCTTGTGCCTATTCAGTTTTGTTTAATCGATGCACATTTTGAGGGGACGCAAGTTTTGAAATTCAAAAACAATTCAAGGTACTTACTAGCTGTTATTTTTATTTAACATGTTATCACTGTAATTTCGAGTTTTTCAATTGAGTTTCTATGGCAAGGTGACTGTACCAAAAAAGAAATGACCATGTTATTTAATTTTATCAGAGTTTACAAGGTTGGTAATGTTAGGTATTAGTCCTTAATCTAGCCTGAACCAGAGTGATTTACCCAGGGACATTCTAATAGTTAGTGTAGATAGTCCTTTGTATGAATCTATATAAAAAGGTGGAAAAGTAGGTATAACGGTATAGTGCCTATCTGAGTTGGTGCTATTTCTTAGAAAAATACCAATCATAGGTACTAGTAATGAAGTCTCGGTAAGCACTGAAGGGGTTGAAGAATGAAAAAGAAATGTTAAGATAAAGGGTGAAAAGAAAGCAGCCCTCCTTAAACATTAGGCAGAAACCGGGTCAATACATCTGCTGTCAGAATCACAAAGATGATTGCTGACATTGAAAACTGACATCATGGACCCAGTGATGCAATGCACAACCCTCCCTAGCTACTCAAAATCTCTCAAAAGATTTCTGTTTCATTTCTCATGGAGACTAAACACGTTATATATTGACTTTCTCACTCCGACTTAGTTAATATTGAAAAGGGGGCAGTCCGCTCCTACCTCCGATCACTAAAACCAAAATGCACAATTGAGTCTAGAGCCAAGAGATCATCAATTAATCTTATTAGGATACTATTCCACATTACTTGTTCTTCACACAATGTAAAAACAAGGGTTATCATAAGAGTCCTACGCATTATCCTTGTGTTTTTGCCAGAACATCCGAGTGACACTTATGTGTTCATAATGATGATGGAAATCCTGCTTGAGCCAACATCAAACAAGCTAATGGTAGGTGACTTGTGAGATCCTTAATGGGTCAACCTTGTGACACTGGATATCGAATCGGTCCAGATTATGAATTGATGATTTATGAATTTTGATAAAAGCTTAACACTCTCGATGCGTCACAAAAACACTTTCTTAAGTGGCACGTCGATTGATTTTCAAATCAATTTTCCTCTTCAATCGGTAAGATAGTAACTAACTGATTCACTCTTATGGTGTTGTCTGCTTTGAGACGTTCCGATTAAGAGAATAGGCAAGTGTAATTAAGAAAAGGACAAAATCGAAGCCAAAACGAACAAAAACCGAGCACGGAATGGAAGAGACCGTGAGAAGTCAAAAAGTCAAAGTCAACAAAATTCAATCCCAAAAAAGTCAAAGTCAAAGGCGGAGCCGATATCGAAGAAATGTTAAATAGGCCAACCCGTACCCATCTAATAGGCCGGGACAGCCCATTAAGCTTTTATTTGAAGACTTATAAGGTTTTGAACCTTATAAAAGCCCAAGTCCTTTTTTATAATCATAGTCGGCCCAATGACAAGGCCCAAACCCCAAACGAATGTTAGCCTTATGTTAACCCACAAGGACAAGACATGCAATAAAGGAATATAACTGAAGGGGTTGTTTCTGCCAATATTACAAACTTCTGTTAGCCCACAAGGACCAACCCTGAAATAACACAATACACCCTCGAGGGCTTAACTTGCCAACTCCACTCCCCCAAACTACTAATCACCAAAGGAACTAATACGTTTTAATATCATTATAACTAAAAGTTGAGCCTACGAAACTGTAAAAAACAACCCCAAACTCTCACCCTTGTTTTTACCCAAAACAGAATACAAACATAAAACACCATTTCCTGCCCTTTTTACTGTTCTTATGTCATCTCCCTTCACCCCTGCAACAATACAACAAAACACATTAAAACCACCAAACCCCACATCACATGGCACAATTGCCATGTTGGCAATCCTCAAATCCCCTCTTTGTCAAGGCATGAGGACAAGAAATCAAGGGTCAAGATTGCTAAGATTGGAGAGCAAGCAAAATTAAAGGCCAAGATTGAGACTTGAAGACACTCACACAACAAGCACAAGTGCTCTGCCTCTCACAAAGAAAGCACAAGACAGAGAGAGCACAAGTGAGGACCTAGAATCTTTATTAGCTTATTATAAATAGGACTTGTGTAAGCCCATAGGAGGCATGTAGTCTTAACTTAGTTAATTTTTTAGCTT
Source organism: Tanacetum coccineum (assembly GCA_026074375.1). Lineage (NCBI taxonomy): Eukaryota > Viridiplantae > Streptophyta > Magnoliopsida > Asterales > Asteraceae > Tanacetum > Tanacetum coccineum. The sequence continues at coordinate 54,074 of BQNB010000334.1, forward strand.
GTTTTTACTTTATTATCTTTTAAAATTTCCAAGTCTTGTACCAATTTTAAGTTTAATGAAAAGTGAAGTTTTTATGTTGTAATCATGTTTTTAAGATTAAGTGCATTTCATGTTTTAAAAGTATTTCATAAGCCTACTTAAGTTCATTTAAACTCTCATTTAAATTGTTCCATTAAGCTAACTTAAAATTATTAAATACTTAAGAAAATTTTATAAAAAGAAATTATTCAAAATACTTTAAGAATCTTGGACATGGTTGATAATGGATGGCATGGGTTAGGAACCTCATGGGAGGTGTTAGATAAAAGTGTGTTGTGTTTATTAATCTCAAAAGCTTAGACTTGAAAGCTCGTTTATTTTTCCATTTTCTTGCATTTCTTTCAACTGTAAGCATTTGCTTATAACTTGCTTATTTTATCTTAAAAGTTGCTTATTAATGTTGTTTTATGCTTAATTATCTTTGTTTAATGCTTGTTTGTCTTTTGTTTATGTTTTTATGTTAAACTACCTTTCATTGCTTTTAAACTGCTCATATCTTTGTTGCTTATTTGATTGCTTATTGCTTTGTTCTTGTTGCTGAATTTTGCTTAATATTCATGGTTATTTATCTGTTTTCACAAATCCTTGCTTAAACCAATGTAAATCAGCTTAAAACTTGAGTTTTCAAATTTAAAAGGGTGTTTGGATCAAGGGGTCAACATGGGTCATTTTGGTTAAAAGACCTTTTGGGTCACCTTGACATTTTATCAAGTTTATTTAAGTTATTTTTGTCAGTTTTAAAAAGTTTTCAAAGTTTAGAATTCAATTCCAAAGTATTTAGAACGTATCTTTTAAGTTTGTGGTCTCAAAACTGTTCCATATAGCTTATTTGATTGAGGCTTCCAAAACTAATTCTAAGTATTGTTTGTGAGTTGTTTTTAAGTGTCAAAATGCAGTAAATTTGTCTTTGTGGTCTATCTTTGTTTAAGTAAAAAACTTTCATAGTCTTTAAGTAATTTTTTGTCTTAAAAAGCTATTTTTTCATCTTCAAAATTAGTCTAGTTAAAATTGTTTTTAGTATTTGAAATCAAGAGCATAAGCTCATTTGTAGGTGATCTCCATCGTTTTTAACTTACTTTTCATTTTAAAGTTTATTTCATAGCATATACTTAGGTCTGCTTGTTGTTGTTTGTCTTTTAAGAGAAAATCAAAAAGTAGCCACTTAAGTAAACTGACCATTTTCCATTCTAGCTTTTAGTGTCTTATTTTAAGTTTCAAATTGTTTTTTCTTTGCTGATTAGTGTGGCCCTTAAGCCAAGCTTTAAGCCTATATAAACTATATGTCCATAAGGTTCCTTTTTTGTGCTTAAAAATAAGCCCAAAAGTGCCCCTATAGGCTGTTTGCTCTCAGTTTTGGCCAAGTTTACTTATTTAATTTTCTAGGCTTATTTGCTCACTTTCTTAGCTTATTTTTACTTAAAATGCTTATTAGGTGTAGTTTAAGTCCCTTTTAGCTTAGTTTACTTAGGGTAAGGCTTATTTGAGCTTAATTGCATTGTAGCTTAAAAAATTCTAAGTGTTAAAGTATTTCAAGTCGAATCTGTCAACTAGCGTAATATAGCTTAAATTCTTTGCTATGTTTGGTTTGTTCTTGCTATTAGGTGTATATAGAGCCTGTCTTAGCACAATTTCCCTTTTTTGTTTAGCTTATTATGATAAAAAAAGCCAAACAGTTAGAATTTAAGCCTTTTTAGTATAAAAAGCCCTCTGTCACTTTAGAAGCTTATTCCGTGCTTATTTTTGAGTTCTAAAAAATTTTGTTTTCATAAAAATTGTTCATTCACAGCTTATTTATAAGCTGGTAAAAAAATTTGCAAAAAAGAAAAACGCTTAGGAGTTTGGAAGTCTAAGGTGAGCACAAGGATCGAACCTGAGACCTCAACAAACTCAACCAAATGTTTTACACACAACACCCTCTACCACTAGCACCATTGGGATTTTTCTGTCATAGTTTGCACACTTTAATCTTTTAGCCCTTTTTTGCTTATAAGCTGTTTTAGCTTATTTAACAGCTTATTTGATAAGTTGTGTTACCCAGCTTATTTTTTTTATATAAAGCTTTTGTTCATAGAGCACTTTTGCAAATTTTTTTTCAAGAATTTTTATAATTAGTTTTATTATTTTTATATTTACTTTCATTAAAATAATCGTTTTTAATTTCATAATAAATTATAAAAAAATCAAAAAGAAATTAATTCTTTTTAGAAACTTTTCTTTTAACATATTAGGATTAGGAAAATTAGATTAGCTTTCCGTAGGGTTTAAAAATGCAAAATTCGATTTTTTAAAGAACGATGATTGAAATCCTCGTATCACCTTTCACCCAACGTGTTTTTTTTAGCGCTTAAAATCACTTTCCGTTTTTTGGTCTAGTTTTCTTTGTTCTTACTTTTTAGTCACTTAGGACTTATAAAAGTCAAAAAAGATCATTTTAGAACTTAATTTTGATAAATTAGGGTTTTTAGGTCACGTTTTAGGATTCCCGCTTGCGTTTTTAGTTTAAATTTGTGTTGTCTTCATTGTTTTTAGTGTATATTGCATTAATTTTTTCGTAGACTTAGAAAACCAATCAAATCTTTGTTATTCAAGCATCCAATTGTCAAACCAATAACGTAACCGTCAATTTCACGCCTCGTTAGGAGAACGACCCGGGTCCGATTTTAAACTTTATGGATAACGAAGTGAGAGACCGATACTTCCGGTTACTATACTATTACTATTGATATTACCCTATTTATTATATATTTATATATTTATTTATATTTATATTTAGTAAAAGGGTTTGATCAATTTTAAAGTCGGCCGAGAAATGGAACACACCAACTTTTACGGGGACATCTTCGGCGATACCGATCGGTCAGGAGATCAAACGGTCCGCAAGTTTGAGAGTCATGTAAGTCGGAGTAAGTTCTGGAAGGGAAAGCTTCTTCCAAAAGGAATATGGCATGAGATTTATGCTCGCGCTAAGATCGGCCAAGGCTAAGCACTCATCCATTCCGGGAAATTCACACGGTATGAGAAATTTGCCTGGGTCTCCAAGTTTTTTGGGTAACTTGTTGAGGATGACCGCCGAACAATGCTCATTCAAAGGCGTTCTAGCCATTTCACTTAGTTTTTCTTTGTTTCCAATTAAAGCTTTAAGAGTCGAGGTAAATTTTGGCATAAGAATCAAAGCATCCGTTAAGCTAATTTTGAAACTCAAATCTTTAAAGATTTCGTAGAATTTCTCAATTTGGTCGTTATCTTTTTCATGGTGCCTTTCATCATTACGTCACGAAGGATACGGAATCGATGGTTTCGGGTTAGGCATCAGAGCACTAACGGGAGCAACAACGGGCTCAAAATCTTGAGTTTCAACATGGACAACCGAAGGTTAGACGTCGGTACTTTCGTTATTAGTAGGAGGCACCGTGTCCTTTGTCACCACAGGTTTGTTTTCCACCACCTTAGGAAAAGAAGAAGTCGGTGGTGGAACTTGAGGTCCATCATAAGAGCACCACTTCGGGTGGTGATTACTTTCAATTCACCTTTCGGGTTAGCAACGGTGTTGCTTGGAAGAGAACCCAAACCCGAAGTAGAAGCGACATTAGAATTTGCGATTTTGGTGAGCAAGTCCGTTATATTGGACATTTGGCTTTGCATGTTTTGCATAACCGCATCATTAGCTTTGACGTAGCTCTCAAAATCATTTTTTGACACACCTTGTTTTTGAGGAGCCGGAGCTTGGTAAGTCGGGGCTTGGTAAGATGGAGGTTGATTAACCTAGGGTCGATAAATTTATCCTTGATTAACCGGGGGTTGTTGGATTGGTCCATGGTTGTAATTATTCCCCCGGTTTTGGTTGTAACGGTTTTGATTATTTCCTTGGTTTTGTTGAACAGGGGGAAAACCGGGAGGTCGAATTTGATTAGCAATCGGGGCTCGGTAACCGGCATTTCCTTGATTGAAATTAGCCATGGCGGCTTGGGAAACATATTCTTGAATATTGTCATGATAAACGTTGCCATCGGTGGCGGGATAATTTCGGTAAGAATGAGGACCACCGCAAGTTACACATTTTTCCTCGACTGCCTTTACGGTCACGGGAGCTTGGGATTTTTGTTTATCGAGAATCAAAGTTTTCATCATATCTTTGAGGCGGCTACATCAGGTGAGATACCGGGGGTGGAAGTGCTCATACACACTTTGGCAACAACTGGCTTATTACGTGAATTACGAACTTTGGATTTGCTCTCGATGATTCTTAGGCAATCTCGAGGCATCTTATCCAAAAAAATTACCACCCGCGGCGGAATTTCATTGTTAAAGGAATGTCGTCCTAGCAGAAAAACAAGTTTTTCAAAGACGTTAAACACTACTTTTGGGACGACCCCTTCCTATTTAAAATTTGTACGGATCAAATGATTCAGCGGTGTGTGAACGGCAAAGAAGCTCTCAACATCCTCGAAGCTTGCCACAATGGACCCACGGGGGGACATCATGGTGTAAATCTCATCGCCAAAAAGGTCTTTGATGCCGGTTTATTTTGGCCCACTATTTACAAAGATGCCCACTAGTTGGTTAAAATTTGCGACTCGTGCCAACGTCAAGGAAAAATTTCGCAACGTGATGAAATGCCTCAAAATTCCATCCAAGTTTGCGAAATTTTTGACGTTTAGGTAACGTTTTATGTGACCTAACCCCGCTCCTCGTTTTCACGAGGGAAACAAGTACAAACTACCCAATGGCGTATTAACTTGTCGAAATGGTTTGAAGCGAAGCGCACCCCACCAATTGACGCCCGAAGTTTGTTTGCAAATTTCTTAAATCTCTCTTCGCCTGATTCGGTGCCCCTCGAGCAATCATAAGTGATCGCGGAACCCATTTTTGCAATGACCAGTTTACAAAGGTCATGCTTAAATACGGAGTTACTCATCGTCTCTCCACCGCGTATCATCCACAAACAAATGGGCAAGTTAAGGTATCTAATCGTGGCTTGAAACAAATTCTTGAAAGGACCATAGGTGAAAACCATGCTCTTGGGCGGATAAATTGGATGACACACTTTGGGCCTTCCGTACAGCTTACAAAACACCCATCGGGTGTACTCCTTACAAGCTCGTGTACGAAAAGGCATGTCATCTACCGATTGAACTCGAGCACAAAGCCTATTGGGCCTTGAAGCATGCAAACTTTGACCTTTCGACCTCAGGTGATCACCAAAAAGTTCAACTCAATGAATTAAATGAACGTTGTGATCAATCCTATGAGAACTCTTTGATCTATAAAGAGAAAACAAAGAGGATCCATGACTCCAAGATTAAAAATCGCGTTTTCAACATTGGTGATCAAGTCCTCCTCTTTAACTCTTGATTAAAGATTTTCTTGGGCAAGTTAAAATCCCGTTGGTCCGGACCGTTCACCATTACCCATGTGTACCCTTATGGCACCGTCGTGTTATCTTAAAACTCTGGGCTAAACTTCAAGGTGAACAGTCATCGACTTAAGCACTACTTTGGAGGGGACATACCATATATGGTTGTCTCGGATCTCCAAACCTTCCCCAAGGATAAATGAATTCGGGTATTGGGTCAAGCTTAGTGACCCTAAACAAGCACTTCATGGGAGGCAACCCATGCTTATCCGTAGTAGTAATATGTAGTAATGAATAAGTGTTTTTTGTTGTGAGGAGGTATGCCTCTTACATTTTTGTTTGCTTGTGTTTTTTTGTGATTGTCCAGGATTGTCTTGGATTTTTTAAGCCTCTCGTGCTCGTGGTTTTGTCCTTCGATCACAAGAGCTTCACATCCTCAACTTCATTTTGGGAATCCGATATCCAAATCTAATCGACTAACGTTTATCTTTAAGCATACTTAATAAACGGCTTAGGATTTACGTAGAGACCCTTCTAAAAAATATTGAGGACAATGTTTAGTTCTAGTATGGGGGGATCTATCGATTTGATTGTGCCTGCAGTCGTTGTTTTCACGTAATTCCGTTTTTACCACCAAAATTTAAAAAAAATGAAAACATGAAAAAATTTAAAAATTTTCAAAAATAAAATAAGTGTTTTGTCACAATTTTGACTTTCCTACTGGGTAGAATGAGAATAAATTTTGACTCGATCGATCGTGTTGAGCTCTAGCTCGTTCCTTAACGTTTAGGCTAAGCGTTCGAAAATTCGCGAAGAACGAAAAATGATAGTGTTAATTATGAGTTGGATGCTAAACAAGGATTATTTGGAAATCTTAAGAGCTCATGTATGTAATTTATGGCTTTTTCTCCCATAAGCTCTTAACCAGATTAATAATACGTGCTATTTTTGGAGATTAAACTTAAATCAACAATTTTTATGTGGTTAATAGCAAAAAAAATTTAGTCTTAGTTCAAACTTATACTTGAATTTTTTTAAAAGAAGTCTTCTCTATATATTATAAAATAATAATAATAATAATAATAAATTAACTGTGGGCTGATAAAAGTTTGTTGTATCTTGCCAGCTCACAACCATTGTTCCAGCCTTCTAAAGAAAGCCCATAGTAAGAATAATAATCCGAGACTGATAAAAGTTTGCTGCATCTTGCCGGCTCACAACCGATGTTGCAGCCTTCTAAAAGGGTAGGGTTACAATTGCATCAATGTTATGTTTAATATTAAGTGTGAATTAATAAATAGATCTCTTTTTGTTAAATTTAAATATGCTTTTGAACTTTGACTATTTCATTTTAAGTAAGCTATGTATAAACGGGAAACCTAAGAGTTTTTGAAACCTAAGGTCCGTGAGTCCCGATACTAGTCTCTGTGGGGTGGGGGGGTTGGTCAAAATGCCTGGTTCACTTAGCCGCCAAGGTTGGATATTGCCGAGACGAAAGAGTCGTACATGGGTGACTCGCCTTCAAACTCATATTCTAGGAGTGGAAACGTGAAACATAGAATTTTGGCAAAACGTTGATCCATGGTTGAAATTCCAAATAGCACATTAATTTAGTTTTAATAATTGTCGGGAGTTGAAAAGTTCTCAGTTGCAAATATGAGTAGTGTTGCATCCTTAACTGATATTTAATTGGTGTGATTAGTTTAAGCTTGGTTTGGAGCAAGTGAAAAGTCCTGAGGATCGATGAGTTTATCCTTTTTGGGGCAGTCTCTTGGACTGAAATGATATTCTTGTTCTATGATCCCTAAAGGTTATGCAAAATAACAAGTCAAAATTAGTTTGTTGCTAATTTATATATATATATATATATTATAAATATATATTTAATATTATATATATTCTTTTTATATATAATATATATATATATATAGGATAAAATACAAAATTATTATGAATAATAGTGTTATACTCATTTAAAAAATGGTAAATAAGTGAAAAGTCAGGAACGATGAATTTATCCTCTCTTTTTTTGGGCATTTTAGGATTAAAATGCATCTTGTTCTATGATCCCTAAAAGTTATAAAAATATAGAAAGTCAAATAAGTTAGTTAGTTGCTTAAAAGAAAAGTACAAAAAAATAAGAAAAAGGAAAAATACAAAAATATTAGTGGTAGTTAGTGTAAATATGTAAAAAAATAGTAAAAACGGGGCTTTTCTAAACTATTGATTCTTTAATTTCCCTTGACGAACACTTAGCTACTTTTTGAGGTTATTAGTCGAGGGGGATTAAGAGTCTTAGTTTTCTAAGTGCTTACTTATAGCATTGCGTGAGAACACGTAATAGTTTAGTATGGGAGATTTTGGTATGTGCTTAATTACACATACCATTTTTCATTAAAACCGGACTTAAAAGACCAAAAACCTACCAAAAATACATTGTATTTGTATGTTTTCACTTATATTGTGCAGGTAACGAATAATCAAGAAAAAGACAAAATCAAAGCCAAAACGGACAAAAACCGATCATGGAATGGAAGAGACCGTGAGAAGTCAAAAAGTTAAAGTCAACAAAAGTCAATCCTGAAAAAGTCAAAGTCAAAGGCGAAGCCGATATCGAAGAAATATTAAATGGGCCAACCCGTACCCATCTAATGGGTCGGGACAACCCATTAAGCTTTTATTTGAAGACTTATAAGGTTTTGAACCTTATAAAAGCCCAAGTCCTTTTTTATAATCATAGCCGGCCCAATGACAAAGCCCAAACCCCAAACGAATGTTAGCCTTATGTTAGCCCACAAGGACAAGACATGCAATAAAGGAATATAACTGAAGGGGTTGTTTCTGCCAATATTACAAACTTCTGTTAGCCCACAAGGACCAACCCTGAAATAACATAATACACCCTCGAGGGCTTAACTTGCCAACTCCCCCAAACTACTATCACCACAAGGACTACGTTTGTAATATCATTATACAAGTTGAGCTACTGAAACTATCAAAACCCCAAACTCTCACCCTTGTTTTTACCTAAAATAGAATACAAACACAAAACACCATTTCCCGCCCTTTTTACTGTTCTTGTGTCTTCTCCCTTCACCCCTGCAACAACACAACAAAACTCATTAAAACCCTAAACCCCACATTACATGGCATAATTGCCATGTTGGCAATCCTCAAATCCCCTATTCGTCAAGGCATGAGGACAAGAAATCAAGGGTCAAGATTGCTAGGATTGGAGAGCAAGCAAAATTGAAGGCCAAGATTGAGACTTGAAGACACTCACACAACAAGCACAAGTGCTCTGCCTCTCACAAAGAAAGCACAAGACAGAGAGAGCACAAGTGAAGACCTAGAATCTTCATTAGCTTATTATAAATAGGACTTGTGTAAGCCCATAGGAGGCATGTAGTCTTAACTTAGTTAATTTTTCAGCTTGTTTTTACTTTATTGTCTTTTAAAATTTCCAAGTCTTGTACCAATTTTAAGTTTAATGAAAAGTGAAGTTTTTATGTTGTAATCCTGTTTTTAAGATTAAGTGCATTTCATGTTTTAAAAGTATTTCATAAGCCTACTTAAGTTCATTTAAGCTCTCATTTAAACTGTTCCATTAAGCTAACTTAAAATTATTAAATACTTAAGAAAATTTTACAAAAAAGAAATCATTCAAATACTTGAAGAATCTTGGAGCATGGTTGATAATGGATGGCCATGGGTTAGAACCTCATGGGAGGTGTTAGGATAAAAGTTTGGTTGTGTTTTATTCATTCTCAAAAGCTTAGACTTTTGTAAGTCATCATTTTCCATTTTCTTGCATTTCTACTGTAGCAGTGCTTATTACTTGCTTATTTATGCTTATAGTTGCTTATTAATGTTGTTTTATGCTTAATTATCTTTGTTTAATGCTTGTTTGTCTTTTGTTTATGTTTTTATGTTAAACTGCCTTTCATTGCTTTTAAACTGCTCATATCTTTGTTGCTTATTTGATTGCTTATTGCTTTGTTCTTGTTGCTGAATTTTGCTTAATATTCATGGTCATTTATCTGTTTTCACAAATCCTTGCTTAAACCAATGTAAATCAGCTTAAAACTTGAGTTTTCAAATTTAAAAGGGTGTTTGGATCAAGGGGTCAAAGTGGGTCATTTTGGTTAAAAGACCTTTTGGGTCACCTTGACATCTTTATCAAGTTTATTTAAGTCATTTTTGTCAGTTTTAAAAAGTTTTCAAAGTTTAGAATTCAATTCCAAAGTATTTAGAACTTATCTTTTAAGTCTGTGGTCTCAAAACTGTTCCATATAGCTTATTTGATTGAGGCTTCCAAAACCAGTTCTAAGTATTGTTTGTGAGTTGTTTTTAAGTGTCAAAATGCAGCAAATTTGTCTTTGTGGTCTATCTTTGTTTAAGTAAAAAACTGTCATAGTCTTTAAGTAATTTTTGTATAAAAAGCCACTTTTTCATCTTCAAAATTAGTCTAGTTAAAATTGTTTTTAGTATTTGAAATCAAGAGCATAAGCTCATTTGTGGGTGATCTCCATCTGTTTTAACTTACTTTTCATTTTAAAGTTTATTTCATAGCTTATACTTAGGTCTGCTTATTGCTGTTTGTCTTTTAAGAGAAAATCAAAAAGTAGCCACTAAGTGTGAACTGCCCCTTTTCCATTAGCTTTTTAGTGGCTTATTTAAGTTTCAAATTGTTTTTTCTTTGCTGATTAGTGTGGCCCTTAAGCCAAGCTTTAAGCCTATATAAGCTGTATGTCCATAAGGTTCCTTTTTGGTGCTTAAAAATAAGCCCAAAAGTGCCCCTATAGGCTGTTTGCTCTCAGTTTTGGCCAAGTTTGCTTATTTGATTTTCTGGGCTTATTTGCTCACTTTCTTAGCTTATTTTTACTTAAATTGCTTATTAGGTGTAGTTTAAGTCCCTTTTAGCTTAGTTTACTTAGGGTAAGGCTTATTTGAGCTTAATTGCATTGTAGCTTAAAAAATTCTAAGTGTTAAAGCCTTTAAGTGAATCTGTCATTCTTAGCTTATTATAGCTTAAATTCTTTGCTTATTTTTGTTTGTTCTTGCTTATTAGGTGTAGTATAGAGCCTGTCTTAGCTTATTTGCCCTTTTTGTTAGCTTATTAGTGATAAAAAAAGCCAAACAGTTAGAATTTAAGCCTTTTTAGTATAAAAAGCCCTCTGTCACTTTAGAAGCTTATTCCGTGCTTATTTTTGAGTTCTAAAATTTTTGTTTTCATTAAATTTGTCCATTTATAGCTTATTTATAAGCTGGTAAAAAAATTTGCATAAAGAAAAACGTATTGGGAGTTTGGAAGTCCAAGGTGAGCACAAGGCTCGAACACTGGACTTCTACAAACTCAACCAATGCATTTTACACACAACACCCTCTACCACTAGCACCCTTGGGATTTTTCTGTCATAGTTTGCACACTTTAATCTTTTATATACATTTTTAGCCCTTTTTGCTTATAAGCTGTTTTAGCTTATTTAACAGCTTATTTGATAAGCTGTGTTACCCAGCTTATTTTTCTTAGGATAAGCTTTGTTCAAGCCACTTTTGCTAATTTTTTCAGAATTTTTATAATTAGTTTAGTATTTTTTTATATTTAATTTTCATTAAAATCGTTTTTAATTCATAATAAATTATAAAAAAGTCAAAAAAATATAATTCTTTTTTAGAAAATTTTCTTTTAACATTTAGGACTTAGGAAAATTAGATTTGCTTTCGTAGGGTTAAAATTGCAAAATTTGATTTTTTAAAGAACGGGATTGAATCCCGTTCACGTTTTTCGTGTTTTTTTAGCTTAAATCACTTCCGTTTTTGGTCTAGTTTTCTTTGTTCTTACTTTTTAGTCACTTAGGACTTATAAAAGTCAAAAAGATCATTTTAGAACTTAATTTTGATAAATTAGGGTTTTTAGGTCACGTTTTAGGATTCCTGCTTGCGTTTTTAGTTTAAATTTGTGTTGCCTTCATTGTTTTTAGTGTATATTGCATTAATTTTCCCGTAGACTTAGAAAAACAATCAAATCTTTGTTATTCAAGCATCCAATTGTCAAACCAATAACGTAACCGTTAATTTTACGCCTCGTTAGGAGAACGACCCGAGTCCGGTTTTAAACTTTATGGATAACAAAGTGAGAGACCGATACTTCCGGTTACTATACTACTACTATTGATATTATCCTATTTATTATATATTTATTTATATTTATATATAGTAAAAGGGTTTGATCAGAGATGCGATACCTCGTTCCGGCAGAGTCAAGTTCATAGCCACATGCTCATACTCAAGACTCAATGACTTTATAACATCAAGAAAGAATGACCCAAAGCTTCTGCAAACTCTGATGTCAACTTCTTCTTCAGTATGTCAAAATGATGAAGTTATGAATTGATGAAGAAATACAAACATAAAGTCAACATTTCAAGATTACAACAAGTATGAGCATGTTGGCCCAAAATTCACAAGCATACAAGATGGCGAAAGATCACAAGATGATGATTAGAGATTAAATTTGGCTGATGATCTCAAGAAAGCTTAAGATCATATACAATGACAATCTTAAAGAAACAAGCTCAAGCCATAAGTCAAAGATCACTACATAAAGATGCAAGACAAAAGATCAACTATTACAAAAAAAGACTCAAGATCTTGACAAAAAGCTTCAACGATTAATGATCAAGGTCACAAGGAGAGATCTCTATGATCACCCCTTAGAGGGAGATTGTTATAAATACAAAAAGTGTTGATCATTTATGAGATCTCAACGATCGTCCCTTAGGGGGAGATTGTTAGGAATTCAGTTTTTATTGAAGTGACGATCATTATCGATCTCACAAGCCTTTGTAATAGTTAGACAATTTTATGTATTACTTAGTAAGCTAACCAGGCCAAAGCATAGAAAGCCATGGCAAGCCTATGGAAATCCTGGTTTATCTTTTGTATAAAAGCCCTCTCTACACATGGAGAGGGTGTTGGTTGAAACATTTTACACACACTCTTTAGTGTGTTTCTCTCATCCATCTCTCTCTCTCTCTAGCATTCTCTCTCTAGATATTATATGTGTGAAAAATAGGAACCTACAGAAATTAAAACTGACAGTCATGTGTCATTATTTTATGATAATATTCAAATGGCTTCCAACCCTGTTTTCCATGAAAGAACTAAACATATTGAAATTGACCTTTACCTTATCAAGGAAAACAAATTGTAAGTGATTTAATCAAACCACTTAAAATTGAGTCTGCAAACCAACTTGCAGACATTTTTACAAAAGGCCTTCCTACTGACCAACATAACAAACTTTTAAAAGGCCTAAACATGTTAGAGTTGTTTAAAACTTAAATTAAGGGGTGTATAAAATTATGTATCCCAATGTACATGTTAAACCCCTTTTATTCTTATGGGAACTTATTATATGATTAGCACTATTGCAAGGTCTAATTTTAGAGTGTTGCACTAATAAAAGCTTAAGGGGGCATATCTATCAAGATCTAAAGTTGAACGACTGAAGTTGTACTTAGGCTTAACCCTAACAGTTATATAAGTCTCATGTATTGTCTTGGTTCAGCACACATTACATAGATATCTGTAAACCATCTCTAAAACACACGTACGATATCAATCAGTGTGTATTTGTCACTTGTATTTGTATTTCAGTGTGATTGTCCTATTGATAATCATTGTGTAAAAGTTTGGTTATAATCAAATCATTCTGTTAAGATTTACTTGTTCTTAATCTTCTAGATTCGGTTGAATCTGGTTAAGATTGGTTGATTCATCTGTGATATTCTTTACTATTAAGAGATAGGAGTGTTATGTTATACTACGAAATAAAGAAAAGCATGGTGGCAATTTTTGCGTGTAGAAAATGTGTTGCTCTATAATTTTGGAATGACAAACAAATAAAAAGACCATCTTTTTGAATAACCTGTGATTTCTAAACAACATAATAAAGGTTTTTTGTAAGCACTTGGTTTTGACATTGTATTTGTATTGTTATAAAGTATACTCTTTTTGATATATTCTGGTTAATAATGGTATTCTATTTTATTTTTGAAAAGCTTAGTTAATAATAGTATTACTTGTATTTGTTTTAAGTGTATGTAATTAAAATTCACATTAATGAAATTTTATGTCGAGATTACAGGTTGTGTGTATTACGGATGACTTCCTATCGTAACGCGTGGGCTAATACACCTTGTTCCTATCATTTATATTCCTTTATTCTCGTAAAAATCCTTAAAGAACAGTGTTATTGTAAGACAGACTGAGTTTATAAAACACATTCTTACAATGAAAATTAAAAACCAATATAATTAAATTTGCGTACATTTGAGATTACATTTTCCTGATCAAGCATACACTGGTAGTCTTTGAGCATGAACTCAATCCATGCCCGAACCTTCCTTTCTAAATAGCCAAAACCTCTAAAAAATTTAGTTATCAACAATCGATCATTTTTTATATCCAAATACTAAACCTCTATCACCAAAAACCAATATTTTAAAACCCCTTTTTTTATCGACCCAGTTTAGTAGCTGGTTCACCGAGTCAAGCAGATGAACCGTCGGAAAATCTTGCCAGAAATACACAAAACTCGTCGAAAATACCCAAAACTTACCGAAAATAGCAATTCGATTAGTCCCCCTAGACCGATTACAAGCTACAAGGAGATCGACCGCCAGATTACCGATTCGCGATTTTTGCAACCTTACTTTTTTTAACAAATTTATTTGTTTAACTAATTATAATTGATATGCCATTGTTGGTTCATTTTAATTTTATGAACTAAAGTTTTTATGTATACGAACAAGAATAAATGGTTCGTGCGTTACGGCAAAATATAGAAACTAGATCGACATAAGTTTCTTTTAAAAAAATTGATAAAGGGTTACCCGATAAAAATGAATTTCTTTATTTATTTATTTTTTTGTATCTACAAAATGTTTAAGCACACAACACTTTTACTTGAATGATGTATGATTAGATAGGGTCAAGATGAAAGAAAACTTATTACTCTTAGCATTACACAATCACGTAAATCTAATGTTTATTTGGATTGTCAATTTCAAACAACATCAATAGACGGTATTACGTATTTCAGGCAACTTGCAATCAGCTTAAACTGAATTTTATTTGTTGTTGCTGATTCTAGGCAACTTATTAAAAAAGTAAGTACGAGCAACAAAAATTAGTATTTTTGTAGTCAAGGAACATCGACTTTTCAGGGCCGTGCTTAGCACGGTTGATGTGTTGTTGTGAGGTTGTAATTTATTGATTACCAAGTTTTAAATTTATAATTAGCCCATTTAACCTAAAACAATACTTTAACAGGCAGTGTACCCGGTCAAGATGAAGCTTCGTGGTAAGTAGCATGTCGAACACTAAGAGCGAGAAAGTTAACCTTATATTCTATCAGTATTTTATTCTAATTAATTAGTCTAGTTAATTCTATGTTATTTCTAATTAATGTTAAACCTATGCTAAACCTAGTTCTATTGATAAAAGGGGGGTTTCAGCCTGAGAGACTGGCACAGGTTTGGTGGCGACTAAAATCAATTCAATACACAATAATCATACAAGAAGATAATTAGAAGATAGGAGAACCGTAAAGCCAAATGATAGAAAACTGTATTAGCCATATTAAATCCGATTAAACGTTGGTTTGTTTGTTTAGTGCAAATAAGTGCTTATCTCGAGGCGGCATATCATTCTTAAGACTTAGGCAGGACTTCTTCCTAAGATCTAGACACGTTAAATCCTGTCACAATTAACGCATCTGCATAAAGCATCCTTTAGTTTAATTATAATCTATCTTAGGGATTAAAGCAATGGTGATCTTGTTAAACCCTAGCCCAT
Source organism: Tanacetum coccineum (assembly GCA_026074375.1). Lineage (NCBI taxonomy): Eukaryota > Viridiplantae > Streptophyta > Magnoliopsida > Asterales > Asteraceae > Tanacetum > Tanacetum coccineum. The sequence goes on from BQNB010000334.1 coordinate 69,330, forward strand.
CGGGACTTTACCCACTTACTGCTTGACAGTATTTTATATACTGGTAGTTCACTATCTAAGTCTTTACCAACTGATTAAGAACGTACTTGTTGGTTCGAAGGGTCACCTGCCAATCCAACTAAGCTCACTAATCTAAAGGCAAAGATAGGACATTATTTGTGATCCTATTGGTCCAGATATATAAAACACGATATGGAGAGCTATCCCAATATCTAGATCACTTGGTCAATCTCACTAGACCCAGTTGAATAGGTCGCATATTCAAGCGCATAGACAAGTATGAGGTGATAAACATAATTAAATAATAAATGATAAATTAAGCAATCGAGATTAAATAAACCAAACATTGAATCTTCATTAAGATGGCTAATACCCGAGGGTATTAGCCCATGACCATTGTAATAATACAAGTATAATCAAACAACCAAGGTAAACTAACCAAGTTAATGAACAATACCAAAAATCGAATGATTACAAGAGTATAGGAATTACACGGTGTCTTCTATGGAATTATGATCGATGCTTGACCTTGGCTGCTCTTCGTCTCTTCAGAAAATCAACTTTTATGTTTATGGTATAGAGAATATGATTTTGTACAATGAAAACTCATTTTTGAGTCTTCTATTTATAGTCTCTGAAAATAGGTGGATACGCCGTATTTAGTGAGGTCAATACGGCGTATTGGGGTAAATTACTTGGAGTGCGCGCTACGTTTACAATCAATTAGTAATAATCGTATTTCAATCACATTTAATTCAGGATCTTTGATTGGTTGACCAGCTGGATACGGCGTATGTAATAAATAGGATACACCATATCTTCTTTTCTAGATACGGCGTATGTAGTCAGAATTAAGTAATCTTCAAACATCATCATTTAAGCTCCAAAATGTGCGCCTTTTAGCTTGTCTTCACAATGTACTCCATAATTACTGCAATTAACAAATTTAAGCAATTAAATAGCAATTCTTGCAATAATTCTATAAAAGTAGGTAATTTACTTAGGATAAATGATGTTATAAAAATAACATTATTTGATGTCATCAAATAAACCCCCACTTGAATCCTACTTGTCCTTACGTAGACTCTAGAAATTTATTGAAAATGTATCCTAACCGAAGTTAAGAATTTTTCCTTTAAGCATTCTTTCATTAAATCACCTGTATAAAACCAAGCACCTCATGAAATATGGGAAATAAAAACACTCAAATCACTCAACTAATCTATGGTGTAACATTTAATAGGTATGCTATCACACCCCGTCAGCGGCGGAAACACGGGAATGCGACATAATGATTCACATTGCACAAGATACAAGATCATACCATACATTGTATGCAAAAGTTTACAAATTTTGCGACCTTGGAAATAGTTAAATAGATGTCCTTCAATAAATCTCCCAAATGTACTCATCTTTGATTCCCAATACTTCACATTTACCTTTGTTAATAACACACCTGAAAATGATACTCGAGAACGTCAACAATAATGTTGGTGAGCTTGTAGGTTTGACTCAAAACCCAGTCGTTGTGCCAATATCTCAAACAATTGGACAATTATGCTCTATGACAGTGAATATATGCAGAACAATCACAAACCCATGACTTAGCATCCCCGCTAATCATGTACCAAGACCTAGCATCCTGTTAGTCTTATCACCAGCGTGTACCAACGCTCTTAGGATCGCAACCCCGAATGACATATCACACCTAAAGCCTACCAGCCGGAGCTATATTTAGGGTGAAGAACCATACAAAAAGATCACACAGCATATCATACCAACACATATCATTCACATAGCAGTCATAAGCACATTAATTGTCCCAAAAACAAAACCATTGTTGTGATTAAAAGACTTCATGATGATCTTGAAGTTACTGTTGTTAAGTTAATGCTGCTGGTGTATAAGTTACTACTGCTGGTGTTAGAAGTTAATGTTGCTAGTACCAAAGTTACAATTGCTCAAAGATTAAGACTGCTGAAAGAGTTTCTACTATCAAGTGATGGATAAAGACAGAAGAAAGGATAAAGATTGATTGGAGATCAAGATTACTTACGTGATAAGTATTATTTATTTATAGAATAGATCATAGAGAATATTCTAAGTTTTAGGAATATATTGTAAATCGACTAGGACTCCTTGGTGTATAAAAGGAGGTCTTAGGGAATAGAGTTTAATATATCTCAATCATCTACACAAGTACCAAAAACGAGTCATTCATAGAATTGTCATAGCTTCAAGGTTTTGTAACCCTAATACTAGGAGAGTATTTGTATTATTTGTAATAATAATATTGGAGCTTTTATTGTTGAATTATATTGTTTTGTGTTACTGTTTTATTGAAGAATTCTTCTTATATTAAAGATTAGTTTCCGCATAATCTTTAGTATTATCAAACAAAGTTTCTTAATTAAGTTGTGTTAGATTTATCTAGCATAACTAAACCTTAAACAAGCTTAAGGAATTCGATCATTAGAAGTTAACTGGGATCAACAAGTGGTATCAGAGCCAGTTGCTTTAAGAAACTTTGCTAAGAAGAAACTGCTTTTACACACAAGGTCTGTTTGTTACAAAGAGATGGATCAAGACTCAGCACATATGGTGGCTGCATCAAAAGTGCTTATGCTCAAACCAGGTGAGTATGAGCTTTAGAGGATGAGGATGGAACAATACATCCAGATGATTGATTATTCTCTATGGGAATTCATAGAGAATGGTAATGCAACTCCAATAATAAAAGTTGTTGAAGGTGTTGAGACTACAATTACTCCTACAACTCCTGAAGAAAAGGCACAAATGAGGTTAGAGTTGAAGGCAAGAAGCACTTTATTGATGGGCATCCCTAATGAACATCAATTGAAGTTTAACTCCATCAAAGATGCCAAGTCATTGCTACAGGCTGTTGAGAAGAGGTTTGGAGGGAATGCTGCTACTAAAAAGACTTAGAGGAATCTTCTAAAGCAACAGTATGAAATTTTTACTACATCTAGCTCAGAGGTGTTAAATCAAACCTTTGATAGGCTTCAAAAGCTTATCAGTCAGTTGGAGATTCATAGAGAAAGTATCTCACAAGAAAATGTAAATCAGAAGTTCTTAAGAAGTCTGTCACCAGAATGGAACACACATACCATTGTGTGGAGGAACAAGCCTGAGATAGATACATTAAGCATGGATGATCTTTACAACAACCTGAAGATCTATGAACCAGAGGTCAAAGGGACATCAAGCTCAAGCACAAACACACAAAACATAGCCTTTGTGTCCTTAAACAGCACCAGTAGTACAAATGGAGCAGTTAATACTGCTCATGGTGCTACAACTGCTAGCACTCAAGCTACTGCTGTTAACTCAACAACAATTGACAACTTGAGTGATGTTGTCATCTATGCTTTCTTTGCAAGTCAACCAAACAGTCCACAACTTGATAATGAGGACTTGCAACAAATTCATCCTGATGATTTAGAAGAGATGGATTTAAGGTGGCAGATGGCTATGCTAACAATGAGGGCAAGGAGATTCTTGAAGAACACTAGAAGGAAGTTTTTTGTGAATGATACTGAGACCATTGGGTTTGATAAGTCCAAGGTAGAGTGTTACAACTGCCACAAAAGGGGATACTTTTTAAGGGAGTGCAGGGCTCTAAGGAACCAAGAAAACAGGAATAGGGAGAACACAAGAAGGGTTATGCCAGTGGAGACAACTACTTCTAATGCTTTGGTGTCTTGTGATGGTTCTGGTTATGATTGGAGTGATCAAGCAGAAGAAGGTTCAACTAACTTTGCACTCATGGCTTACTCTTCTACAAGTTCTAACTCTGAGGTATCTACTGATTTAAACTGTTCATCATCTTGTTTAGAAAATGTTAAAATTCTTAAAGAACAAAATGAACAACTGTTAAAAGACTTAAGGACATCTAAGTTAAATGATATTGCTTATAAAACAGGTTTAGAGTCTGTATAAGCAAGACTTCTAGTTTATAAGAAAAATGAGTCTGTTTATGAGGAAGATATCAAGGTCTTATGTGAGATTCATTTAAGAGAAGTAGCCATTACAAAGCTTAGGAGGAAGTTGGAACTGGCTCAAAAACAAAAAGATGAAATTCAGCTAACAGTAGAAAATTTTAAGAATTCATCTAAAAGCTTAAGCAAACTAATAGACTGTTAGATAGTTGATAAGTGCAAAATAGGTTTAGGGTATAATGTTGTTCCACCTCACTATACAAGAAACTTTATGCCTCCAAAACCTAATTTGTCATTCTCTGGTCTAGAAGAGTTTATGAATGAACCTATAGTTAGTGAGCCTACAGTTAAGAAGCCTGTAGTTGAGACTAGTGAAGCTAAGGGTAGTGCAGACAAGCCTAAGGTTGTTATGAAGAACTTTGGTCCCCCACTTATTGAAGATTGTATATCAGATAGTGAGGATGAAGCTGAGTCAAAGCCTAAGATAGAGAAGAAAACTGTTAAACCTAGTTTTGCTAAAATAGAGTTTGTTAAATCTAAAGAGCAAGTAAAATCTCCTAGGAAAACAACTGTTAAACAAGGTGATCAAAATAGGCTGAACACACATAGTCCTAGAGGAAACCAAAGAAACTGGAATTACATGATGTCTCAAAGATTAGGGAGTAATTTTGAGATGATTAACAAAGCTTGCTATGTGTGTGGAAGTTTTGATCACCTGCAGTATGATTGTGATAACCATCAGAGACAGTTTAATAATAAAAAGATGGTAAAACCAGTGTGGAACTATACTCAAAGGGTGAATCACCAGAATTTTTCTAGAATGACTCACCCTAGTCCTAAAAGGAACATGGTTCCAAAAGCAGTATTAATGAGGTCTGGCCTAGTATCACTTACTACTGCTAGACCAGTTAATACTGCTCAACCTACCCAAAATCTCATAGCAGACAATCGAATATGTGCGTAGACAATGTACAAATCTTTCCAAATCCGAGCTCATTCAATTGTTAAGTGGCCCATTCACAGGAATATAGCTTTTTAAAAACAGTAATTTTAATCAGAGGGATATATTGTTAAGGTAATAAATGTTAATTACTACTAGGCATAAGTTGTTGTTATTGTTGTCTTCCCCCCAGGAATTAGTGTTATTGCTGTGGAGGCCTCTGTCTTGTTGGGTTTGGAAACTAAAGACTAAAGTTTTAGACCATGTTTTTAAACACAACAGTGCATCAACCATACTAAAAAGGTTTGATTATATTGATGCACAAGGCAGATCCAAGTTAGTGATGACTTTGGTCCCTGAAAGAAACTAATTTTCTTAACTAATGTGCAGGGCAATCACAACACTAGATTTACAGGATAAAGGAGTGATTGATGGATGCTCAAGGCACATGACCGGGAACATGTCTATTTCTTTACAGAGTATGAAGTTATTGAGGGACGGATATGTTGCCTTTAGAGGAAACCCCAAAGGAGGAAAATCACAAGAAAAGGTACCATTAAAACTGGTAATCTAGATTTTGAAAATGTGTATTTTGTGAGAGAGTTAAAGTTTAATCTCTTTAGTGTCTCACAAATGTGTGATAACTAGCTATAGTGTTCTTTTTAATGCACAACTGAATGTATTGTTTTATCTTCAAACTTTAAGTTAATTGATGAAAGTCAAGTTTTACTTAGAGTTCCTAAAAAGAACTATATGTATAGTGTTGATTTAAAGAATATTGTTCCTAAAGGAGGTTTAACTTGTCTCTTTGTAAAAGTCACATCAGATGAATCTAAACTTTGGCATAGAAGGCTAGGTCACTTAAATTTTAAAACCATAAATAAATTGGTTAAGGGAAATCTTGTAAGGTTTACCTTCCAAACTTTTTGAAAATGATGAAAACTGTGTTGCTTGTCAAAAGGGAAAGCATCACAGAGCCTCCTGTAAGTCCAAAACAGAGAACTTAATCAGTCTTCCTTTACATTTGTTGCATATGGACTTGTTTGGTCTAACATTTGTAAAAAGCCTTATGAAGAAAATGTATTGCCTAGTTGTCACAGATGATTATAGTAGATTTACATGGGTTTTCTTTTTAGCTACTAAGGATGAGACTAGTGGCATTCTTAAGTCCTTTATAACTGTGATAGAAAATCTAGTAGATCACAAGGTTAAGGTGATTAGGTGTGATAATGGAACTGAGTTCAAAAACAAAGAAATGAATCAGTTTTGTGAAATGAAGGGTATTTTGAGACAATATAGTGTAGCTAGAACTCCTCAACAAAATGGAGTTGCTGAGAGGAGGAATAAGACACTAATTGAGGCTGCTAGGACTATGCTAGCTGATTCTAAGTTGCCAACTACTTTTTGGGCAGAAGCAGTTAATACTGCTTGCTATGTGCAAAATAGAGTGTTAGTAGTTAAGCCTCATAACAAGACCCCATATGAACTTTTTCATGGTAGAACACCAACTTTAAGTTTTATGAGACCATTTGGGTGTCCTGTTACCATTCTTAATACCATAGATCACTTAGGCAAATTTGATGGTAAGGCTGATGAAGGTTTCTTTGTTGGATACTCTTTGAATAGTAAAGCCTTTAGAGTATTCAATAGTAGAACAAGGATAGTGGAAGAAAACTTGCATATTAGGTTTAGTGAGAATACACCTAATGTTGTAGGTAGTGGACCAGATTGGCTATTTGATATTGATGCACTAACAAGAACAATGAATTATGAGCCAATTGTTGCAGGTACACAGTCTAATGGTTTTGCAGGTACAAAAGCAAGTGATAATGCAGGTCAAGCTAGAAAGGAGACATAACCTGTCAAAAATTATATTTTGCTACCATTATGGACTGATGGTCTACCATTTTCCCAAGGTCCAAAGAGTTCTAAAGATGATGGATCAAACCTTCAAGTGATGATGGAAAGAAGTTTGATGAAGATCCAAGAAAAGAAAGTGAAAGTAATGATCAAGAAAAGGAAGATAATGTTAATAGCACTAACAATGCTAATGCTGCTAGCACAAATAAAGTTAATGTTGTTGGTAGAAAAACAAGCATTGAACTTCCAGTTGATCCAGATATGCCTGAATTGGAAGATTATAGCATATTTGAAGATGATGAAGATGTTGGTGCAGAGGCTGACATGAACAATTTGAATACAACACTCCAAGTCAGTCCTATTCCAACTACAAGAATTCATAAAGATCATCATCTTGATTAAGTGATTAGAGACTTGCAATCAGCCACACAAACAAATGGAGTCAAAGTTTTGGAGGAACTGGGTTTGTTGTACTATTTAACAATGAATAAATCCATATGACCTTTTTGAATGCTGTTTGCTGCTTTTTATCACTTGAGTAACACATAAATGGAAATTTATGCATTGAAGGATTCATAGCTGGATAGTAGGCTTTGCAGGTAAGAGCTTCGACATTGCAAAGCTTCATGTTGTGTGGTCATTTAGGGGTTTGTTCATAATGTTTTATGGGCTATTGGACTATAGGGGCTTTCTAGATTATAATTGTTTCGTTTGTGGTTTTTCCTATGATAAGAAACAAGCAGATTGGTTGCTCAAGGGTACACACAAGAAGAAGGGATTGACTATGATGAATTATTTTCCCCTGTTGCAAGAATTGAAGCAATTAGGCTATTTTTAGCTTATGCTTCATTTAAAGATTTTGCGGTGTATCAAATAGATGTAAAAAGTGATCTTCTCTATGGAAAGATTGAAGAAGAAGTGTGTGTATGTCAACCATCAGGATTTGAAGATCCAAACTTTCCTGATAGAGTGTACAAGGTTGAAAAAGCACTGTATGGACTACATCAAGCTCCTAAAGTCTGGTATGAAACCTTGTCAACATGTCTGTTAGACAATGGGTTTGAAAGAGGGAAAATTGACAAGACATTATTCATCAAAAGGCACAAAGGTGATATTTTGCTAGTTCAAGTGTATGTGGATGATATCATCTTTGGATTAACAAATAAGAAGTTATGCATTGCATTTGAGAAGTTGATGCATGAGAAATTTTAGATGAGTTCTATGGGAGAACTTACATTCTTTTTAGGATTACAAGTGGAGCAGAAGAAGGATGGCATATTTATTAATCAAGATAAATATGTTGGTAAAATTTTAAAAAAATTTAGGTTTACAGAAGTCAAGACTGCAAGCACACCAATGGAAACTCAAAAGCCTCTCCTTAAGGATAAAGATGGAGAAGAAGTGTATGTTCATATATATAGGTCAATGATTGGTTCATTGATGTATCTTACATCTTTAAGACCTGACATCATGTTTGCAGTGTGTGTCTGTGCTAGATACCAAGTCAATTCCAATAGGTTTCACATCTTCATGTTGTGAAAAAGATTTTTAGGTACTTAAAAGGTCAACCAAAATTGGACCTTTGGTATCCAAAAGATTCTCATTTTGATTTGGTAGCATACATTGATAGTGATTATGCTGGAGCAAGCTTGGATAGGAAGTCTACAACAGGAGGTTGTCAATTCCTTGGAAGTAGATTAATATCATGGCAGTGCAAGAAACAGACAGTGGTTGCAAATTCCATAACAGAAGCTGAGTATGTGGCTGCTTCAAGTTGTTGTGGACAAGTGCTTTGGATTCAGAATCAACTACTTGATTATGGGTATAATTTTATGCATACCAAGATCTTTATTGACAATAACAGTACTATTTGCATAATTAAAAATCCTGTTTTTCATTCAAAAACAAAGCATATAGAGATTAGACATCATTTTATTAGGGATTGCAATGAAAAGAAGTTAATGGCCAAAATCCATACTGACAAGAATGTTGCAGATTTACTTACAAAAGCTTTTGATTCAAGTAGATTTCAATATTTGATTGCTAGTATTGGAATGTTAAATCCTTAAAATCTTTTATCTCTTTATGTTTTTGTAAAGTTTTGTATGAATTAGTATTGTTATTCATGTCATTAAAAGTTTCTGTTGTTAAGTATAATTAGTGCTGCTAGTTATACTTAATACTGCTGAGTTAATACTGTTAGTTATACTTAATACTGTTAGGTATAATTAATACTGTAAACATTGCTATGGATTGTATTTTCTTGGTTTTTGGACTAACATTTTACAGAAAAAGCAAAGAAAAGTGTTAGATTGATGTTGAAAAAGCTGGTTATTAGAGAAAATAAATTGAGAGAATTGGTGAGAATAAAACAGAAAGAGAGCTGTGTGAAATAAAAACAGACAGAGTGATTTGGTGAGTAAAAGAATTGAGAGAAATAGTGAGTTGAAAACAGAAAGAGAGTTGAATATATTAAAAACATACAGAGTGTTTGGAATAAAATTGGAGTTAATGCTGATAGTAAAAGTTAATACTCTTAGGCATAAACTTACAACTGCTGTTGAAAGTTAATACTGCTAAGCATAAACTTACAACTGCTGGTGAAAGTTAATGTTGTCAGGCATAACTTACTACTGCTAGTGAACGTTAATGCTGTTGAGGGTATTTTTATAAATACTTTGATTAAGGGTTTCAATCATTCAGTTAATTGATTTCATTCAATCATATACTCTCTAATCACAAACCCTAACTCAATTTCATCATTCATCATCAAAACCCAACGCAATGACAACCCTACAGTTTGCTGATACTCACAATTTGGTCGCATTTTTGTCTAGACCCGCTGAATGTGAAGGATTTGAGCAGGTAGTGGATTTTCTAAATGCAAATCCTATAAGATATGCACTAACGATCAATCCCACTATATATACTTCATGCATTGAACAATTTTGGGCTATTGTCAAGGCAAAAACTGTCAATGGGGAAGTACAGTTACAAGCCCTAGTGGATGGAAAAAAGATCATCATAACTGAAGCAACTGTGAGAAGAGATCTTCAACTAGAAGATGCTGATGGTATTGATTGTCTACCCAATGCTACTATCTTTGAACAGCTTACACTGATGGGGTATGAGAAAATTTCACAGAAGCTTACTTTTTATAAGGCATTCTTCTCCCCCATAATGGAAATTCCTTATTCATACTATTTTATAATGTCTAAGTGCTAAAACTACTGCATGGAATGAGTTTAGTAGCACTATGGCATCTGTAATTATCTGTTTAGCTACAAACCAGAAGTTTAACTTTTCAAAGTACATATTTGAAAGTATGGTGAAGAACTTGGAGAATGTATCTGGCAAAATTCTTGATGTATCCAAGGTTTGTACAAGTGTTTTTGGATAAGCAACTGGAAGGGATGGCAGCTCATGATGAAATATATATTGCACCCTCTCACACTAAGAAAATATTTGGAAATATGAGAAGGGTAGGGAAAGGCTTTTCTGGAAGAGAAACACCTTTGTTTCCAACAATGGTGGTACAACATCAAGAAGAAATGGGTGAAGGTTCAGCAAATCCTACTGATCCCCATCACACACCCACCATTATTCAACCATTAACATCTCAACCTCAAAAGAAACAAAAACCTAGGAGGTCAAAGAGAAAGGACACTGAGGTACCTCAGCCTAGTGGTCCTACAACCAATGTAGCAGATGAGGCTGTCAATGAGGAGATGGATGACAGTTTGTAAAGGGTTGTCACTACTGTTACTAGCTTAGATACAGAGCAGGATAGGGGTAACATCAATAAGACCCAATCCAAGGCAACACCTAATGAACCAAGTTCCCCAGGAACTAGTTCAGGTGGTGGTCCCAAGCGCCAAGAAACCATGGGGGATACAATTGCTCAGACTAGGTCTGAGAATGTATCTAAAACATCCAATGATCCACTGCTCGCAAGAGGTAACACACTTCAAAGTGGTGAGGATAGTCTAAAACTTAAGGAATTGATGAAATTATGTACAACTTTACAATTAAGAGTTCTTGCTTTGGAGACTACAAAGACCACTCAAGCTAATGAGATTACAAGTTTGAAAAGGAGAGTCAATAAGCTAGACAGGAGGAATAAGTCAAGAACTCATAGGCTTAAAAGATTATACAGAGTTGGTTCATCAAGAAGGGTAGAATCCTCTGAAGATGAAGGTTTGGGTGAAGAGGATGCATCCAAACAGGGGATTGATGCTAATGAAGACATTTAATTGGTCAATGTTCAGACTGATGAAGATATGTTTGTTGTTAATGACTTAGATGGTGATGAGGTGATTGTTGAAAGTGTGGATGTTGTTAAAACTGCTGAGGAAACAAGAAGTGTGGTTGAAGAAGTTACTGCTGTTACAATTCCAGTTAGTGCTGCTACAACTACAACTACAACTGCAATAACTGATGTTGAAATGACTTTGGCTCAAGCACTGGCAGAATTGAAGAGTGCAAAACCCAAGGCTGATAAGGTTGTGATACAAGAACCAAAGCAGGGTACAACAACACCAACACTTACAACAACAACTGCTGCTACAACAATTACAGCTGTTAGCACAAGACCCAGAGCTAAAGGGATTGTTTTTCATGAATAGTAGCAAGCACCTACACCAACAGTTTCTTCACAACAACTATCACAGGTCCAGGTTCAGGACAAGGGTAAAGGCAAAATGGTTGAACCAGAACCTGTGAAGAAAATGTCTAAGAATGATCTACTCAGGCTTGATGAAGAACTTGCCTTCAAACTACAAGCTGAAGAAGAAGAAGAAGAAGAAGAAGAAAGGCTTGCTAGAAAAAAAACTCAACAAGTTGAAGAAGCCAACATAGCTTGGGATGATGTTCAAGCTAAAATTGAAGTTGATTATCATTTGGCTCAAAGACTGCAAGCTCAAGAGCAAGAAGAATTGACTGATGAAGAAAAGGCAAGATTGTTTGTACAATTCTTAGAACAAAGAAGAAAACATTTTGCAGCTAAGAGAGCAGAAGAGAAAAGGAACAGACCACCAACAAGAGCTCAACAAAGGAGTATCATGTGTACTTATCTGAAAAACATGGAAGGATGGAAGCCCAAAAGTTTGAAGAACAAGTCCTTTGCCAATATTCAAGAATTGTTTGACAAAGCAATGAAAAGGGTGAATACCTTTGTTGACTACAGAGCTGAGTTGGTAGAAGAGAGTTCCAAGAAGGCAGAAACAGAGCAAGCTAAAGCAAAGATAGCACAAGAGAGCAGTTCAAAGAGAGTAGGAGAAGAGCTAGAACAAGAAAGCTCTAAAAAGCAAAAGTTGGAAGAAGACAAAGAGTCTGAAGAGCTTAAGCAATGTTTGGAAATAATTCCAGATGATGGAGATGATGTAACTGTTGATGCTACACCTTTATCTACTAAATCTCCAACCATTGTTGACTACAAGATCTACAAAGAAGGAAAGAAAAGCTTTTTCTAAATTATCAGAGCAGATGGTAAGCATCAGATGTATTTAACTTTTAAAAAGATGCTTAAGAACTTTGACAGAGAAGACTTGGAAGTTCTTTGGAGTATAGTCAAAGCTAGATTTAAGAAGACAGAGCCAGTGAATTACATGGATAAATTCTTACTTCTTAATTTGAAGACCATGTTTGAACATCATGTTGAAGATAATGTATGGAAGAATCAACAAGGATTAGTTAAAGTGCTGAACTGGAAGCTTTATGATTCTTGTAGAGTTCATTGTGTAACAATGCAATCCATGCTATTTTATCTATTGGTTGAGAAGATGTATCCACTTACAAATCACACACTACATCAGATGTTCAATGATGTGAAACTTCAAGTTGATTATGAGTGTGAAATGGCATTTGAGCTTCTTAGATTGGTCAAGAATGAATGAAGTGTTTGAAAGCATCCTCCTGGTAATTAATGAAGCTTTCAATGAAGAAACTTGAGATTTTGAAGATGAATATCAAGTTTAGGGGAGGATTGTTAGGATTAAAAGACTTCATGATGATCTTGAAGTTACTGCTGCTAAGTTAATGTTGTTGGTGTATAAGTTACTACTGCTGGTGTTAGAAGTTAATGCTGCTAGTACAAAAGTTACAACTGCTCAAAGATTAAGACTGTTGAAAGAGTTTCTACTGTCTAAGGATGGATAAAGATTGATTGGAGATAAAGATTACTTACATGATAAGTATTATTTATTTATAGAATAGATCATAGAGAATATTCTAAGTTTTAGGAATATATTGTAAATCAACTAGGACTCCTTGGTGTATAAAAGGGGGTCCTAGGGAATAGAGTTTAATATATCTCAATCATCTACACAAGTACCAAAAACGAGTCATTCATAGAATTGTCATAGCTTCAAGGTTTTGTAACCCTAATACTAGGAGAGTATTCGTATTATTTGTAATAATAATATTGGAGCTTTTATTGTTGAATTATATTGTTTTGTGTTACTATTTTATTGAAGAATTCTTCTTATATTAAAGATTAGTTTCCGCATAATCTTTAGTATTATCAAACAAAGTTTCTTAATTAAGTTGTGTTAGATTTATCTAGCATAACTAAACCTTAAACAAGCTTAAGGAATTCGATCATTAGAAGTTAACTGGGATCAACAACCATATTTCGCACAGTTCAAAAAACAGTTCAAAACACATTTGAGTATCATTTTTTCCCAACGGAAAAGATTTAAAAAGTGGGGCTACGAGAACTCACCTTAATAGATGATAATAACCGCACAGATAATCTCTACACAACGAACCAAACAATCTCTACTCAACGAACCAAACAATCTCTACTCAACGAACCAAACAATCTCTACTAAGCACAACGGTACCCGGCCATGACCTAACATTTATTTTGCCTCATTAATATTTTGTACAAAATTGTCTTATCGTACAAGCGTTCGTCTTTACTCACACAAAATCCTCATCCTCTTTACAAAAACCTTTATTCTCATTACAAACCTTTATTCTTGTTACAAACATTTTGGTATTATGGTTGTGTGGTACTTAAGTAAAACAACTCAATGCACTTGGGCTAAGTTCGACATCGACACCGAATACTCAAAACATATCAATCAACTAAAACGAAACAACTGACCAAAAGGTTCAAGAGAATTCGACGAGAAATAAGTAGGAGTTCAAAGATCGAAAATAAGCTAACAAATATCTCCGCAACGTTAAAGTATATATATGTGTAAATATATATAATAATAATAATAAAATAATATATTTTATTATTTTCGTCTCTTTATTGGGGTAAACGGGGTAAGTATAAAATCTTATCGTTTTATTATATTCATGTTCAATCGTTAAATCTTAACACTTAATGTTTACAAAAGTCGCCTTTTTGTCCTTTAGTCAAATCGACATAAATTAATTATTCCACATTATTTCTAAGTGTGACATTTTTCACAAAATTTTAACATGACATGTTCATTAAAAAAATATTTTCAAAGTTTTCAAACCTTATTATTTTCCACAATATCCCACAATCTCAAAAAATTCCAAAAGTTCATACTTTTAACGCGTTTATCCAAACGTGACAAAAAGTCGTCCAATTCAAATCATTTTCCACTTCCGTAACTATTATAAATCCATTGATTCGTTCTTAGAAATTCAATTATCAAATTTCCCTTATTGGGCCCGAAGGTCCAATGTTAGTCCACTAACACTTGTTAGGTCCAACATAGCTATTTAAATTTTAATTGAGTCCATTAGTCCATTTATTAGTTGTTGGGCCTTAAGGTCCATTTAAAGTTTAAATTTTAGCCCGATAACTTATATAAGTCCCAATCCAAAACACAAGCCCACTATGTGCCGAAGCCCAATATATAAGTCGAAACCAACATAAGCTATAAGCCAAAAATATAAGCCGAAATCAACATAAGCTATAAGCCCAAATATATATAAGCCGAAACCACAATAAGCTATAAGCCCAAAATATAAGCCAAAACCACAATAAGCCATAGGCTCGAGATATAAGCCGAGTGGTATTGGGCCGAGCCTCAATATCCTCTCCTTAACACACACTTGGGCCGAGCCCAAGTTAACCAAGCCCGAAACCAAATAAGTTTTAAACTAGCTTATTTTTAACCTATTTTAAAAAAAATAAGCCCTAATAAGCCCTTATCTCAAAAATAAGTTTACCATCACAACCATAATTTAATAGTGACCATTTCTTGTTCTTTTCTTCTTGTATTCGACGCAAACAAACACCCTTTTAATTCATATGTTTCGTTTTTAAGTTTCGATTTTCACGACGATCAACTTGTACAACTAACATTTAGACACCAATATGAACACAAAAGTACAACTAAAAACAAAATTTAGAAAACTTACAAATTTGGAAGTTCTTGGTTTGGTTTTGACGCAAGGAAAACAAACCCCAATATCTTTCTTACGACCCGAGACTATCAAATATCAACCCACTATACTTTCTAACCCCGTGTTCTTGCTAAGTCTTCAAAAATTTATGTTTCTTGTTCTTCTTGTTTGCGTCCAAAACCCAAAAGAGAGAAAGAAAGAGAGATTTTTATTTTTGTTTGATTTTTGAAAATGTGTAATGTATGTGTGTGAGGTTAGGACAAATATACATGTATCATGCATGGACCATTTAACTAAAAACTTGCCTTGGTGTTCCCTCTTCTTGTCCCTAACCGGCCATGGATCCTATGTGGCTCGGGATTCCTTCTTTTCGTGTCGGGTTCACTTAAAACTCAAAAACTTTGACTTTAAAATATTTCCCGAAGTTCCGTAGTATTTTTATTGATCTTAAAAACATTTTTCCAATAATCTAGGTTATTTACACGACCTATTTCTAACTTAACTTCCCAAAAATTCATTTTGGACATTTAACGGACGTGTCGGGACCAAAATACGAGGTTACTTCAAATCAAACCGAAACCTTTCTCACAGGTTTAAAAGTTTTCTCGACTTCAAAAATACCTCTTATCACTTTAGACTTCGTTTACAAATTTCACTTTTACGACCGATACGCACTTTACTCAAATCTCACAAAAACGCCCGTTTTCTGATAACTTTTAATTCACACCTCCATGATTTACGTTCTAGACAAACGTTACTTCAAATTACGAAATTACTTATTAAATAAGTTCGTTAAATTCACCCACGATTATTTCAACCCGTTTTCAATTTAACTGTCGTGCCGGTACGCGCTGCGTGACGATTCTCGCGGAACACGGGAAAACTTTCTCGGAACGCATTAAAATGACAATCTAAAAACTCCGATACGGAAAGATGAATCAGAAGTGATTCACTTACAGAACTTAAACTCTCTCAGCACCCGGTTAATCCGTAAGCGTTTCACGCAAAATAAGTCAACCGAAGTCAACTTTTCAGCTTTCTGCTAATAAAGCCGACAAAATCAAAAGACTCTGATAGAAAATTATGATATTTTATAATACTTAACCCTGGACAAGTTACCGGTTATCACAGTCTAACCCCCTTAAATGAATTTCGCCCTCGAAATTCAACTCAAATTCTCAATCACAATCAATAATAGGAAAGTTCCATTCCTCAACTCAACACACTAGTCCTTTATCAATTTGGTCTCTTCAAGTGGGGTTTCTTTTGATTCCCCTAAAGACCTAATTCAAACGCCTAGTTCTTACACTTTCTTAGGATCTATCCAGATCTAGTCTCACACAACATGATAATCTTTCGTACTATCTCCTCAACTTATTAGTTCTTCCTAACCTTCGGGTCACATATTGGTCGGGTGTTCGGATATGATCCAGTCCTCGACGTGTCAACAAAACTCTTAGAACTTTTTACGGCATTTAGTCCCTCGGTTGTTCTATTCAGTAGGCTCAATCCTCCAAGAGGTATGTGTCCCACACATTCTGACCTACGCATTGCTCTTTTCAAGAACATCTATGGTTTGCTTATCAAAACTTAGACTCTTGCAAGTGGATTTTACTTGTTTTGAGTATTCTAGGTTCTAATTCACTAAGGATTTAGAATATTCATCAGGGTCACACTATGATTGAAATCATATTCTAACTTAGCAACCTAAGTTGGCGTTCCCCTAACGGTCAACTTCCCAATCATCCTAACTTATACATACTTTTACAAGGCAAGTGGTGATATCGGCCACTTTTATACAAAACTACATCGTTGATTTCTACCACATATCAACGAATAATCGGTTTTTCAAGTAATTTATCGATTTAAGTTCAATGAACCGACTATCTTCATTCCATCCTTCTTTTTTGTTGCGGTTTTCTATTTTTCCTTTTTTTCAATCAACATAACAATATGAATCTTAATGTAATTTCACCATCTTCACCATCATAATTCATCTGGATAATTTCTCTTTAAACACTTCATCTTCGGACATGAAACATAATTGCAAAAGTAGCAAAATACACGAGCTACATACTTTTACATTTCCATTGCATTGTGCAATTTCTCGACCTAACCAGAGATAGAAAATTTCACATTGACACAGAAAATACAAAACTTTACACAAAAGCAACTAGCAACTTTGATTAATAGGCTTAATCTACAGGGTAGGCTAAGGTGTAAAGGTGTAACGAAATAAACATTTTGGTGTGAAAAAGACAGAAATGGCTCAACAGGTTTTTCTAGGGGTATCTTACTCTTATAGTGAGAGTAAACAAAGGGTTATACGGGGGTTAACTAACCAGTGTAGTTAGTTAATATCACAACATATAGGATTTTTGGTGTATTCCAAGAAATTTACCAGTTAAACATGTTACTCCATCTAAGTCCATAGTACTCATCACTGTGGTCTCGAGTGATATACCAAGCCAAGTTTTAAAGTCAACTACATCACCGGCTCGCTCATAATTTATGGAATTTTTTATAGACGTTTGGAAATAGAATAGGCTTAATTCTCACAATTTATCATTAAGGGTTATTGTGTACGAGGTCATGTAACTAGTAATTTTTACAAAAGTATGCTAAAATAATTTAAAATTTGGCATAATTTTAAGCATATAGCATATTATTTGTAAAAAGAAGGACAAGTAGGCGTTCTAATTCTCTATCCCCCCACTTAAGTTATACAACGTCCTCGTTGCATACATAAAACAATTAAAGAAAATGGGAAATGGAATTAGAACGAGGAACTCCCCTGATATTTTGCTCGGGATGATTCTCCAATTTGAGTTCTTGAGCAAAAGTGTGTTGAAGAGGCGTCAGAATGCTCGTATGAGTTCAACACATGTCTTTTTCCAGAGTATACCATCACCAATTCGTCGATTTCTTTACAATAAAAGTTTAGAAGACAAAATGTGCAATTCCTATCTCGGTTTTACAATGGTTACAATGCAGAAAAGTAAACATACATACTGTACAAGCAGTCAATACGCCGTATCCCAAACCCAAGGATACGCCGTATTGCATCCTGTAAAAATAAATGTTTTAAAGTTGCAGGAATTTAAATACAGAATTTAAAGACTGATAACATCCAAACAGGTCCATACGGCGTATCCATAGGGGTTCAATATGTCGTATGGAATGTCTGGGAAGACAAACTCAGCAAACAATTAAAATAAATGACAAACAATTTAAAAATAGTCTGATTGTCTCCCGGTAAGTACTTTTCTTTCAGCTAGTCTTTAAGTTAGACTTTTTCTTCCGGCTTCATTCTTCACATGCCTTCGTCACGAACTTGTCCCTTCGTGCGAATTTCTCCCTATTCTTTTGGCATGACACAAAATTCTTGCAAAATGGTATGCCGAGCACAACACCACTTGTTTCATCCATATCGTCAATGATCGTGAAACCTAAAATAATGGAAAAATTCCCAACGAAAATAGGTATGTCTATCAAAGTTTCGGCTAGATCCTTCCCTTCATGATCACCTTCGTCCTTAATTATAGAATTGTAAAAATGTTTGGCCATCATATTAACGGACAAGGTAGGGAGGAAGTCAACATTAACATGTTTATACCCAATCATACAAGAAAAAATCATTTTGTAATAATATTTGCTAGAAGGTTCATTGACAAAAACATTTTCATCAATGGTTGGCTCAAAGTTTTTATCTTGAATCTTCCTAGGTTCTAGAGGCACAACCGAATCATTTAATTCAATATAATCACCATAGTGTGGGTCAAATGATTCATTAGCAGCCTCTCTTATAAGCTCAGTTTGGGAATCAAGATTCGTTCTTTCTTTTAAAATATAGACCGTTTTAATTATGCTAGTAGCTGGTTAATGCTTTTGAAAACAATTTTCTCTTCCACAACCCTTAGAGTGATTTTCTTTTAAAAACATCTATCTTGGCATGGGCGGTAGACAAGAATGGTCCTTCGAGGATCAAAGAGACATCGTCATCCTCGGGTATGTCCAAGATAATAAAGTCTATAGGAAAAATAAATTTACCAATCCTAACTAGCACATTTTCAGCAATACCTCTTGGATGTTTAATCGTTCTATCAGCCATTTCAACAGTTAACCTAGTATGAGCTAAATCTTCTAAATCAAGGTTGGTGTAGGTAGAGAATGACATAACACTTACACTTGCTCCTAGGTCAACAAGGGCTTTATCAAAACAAACATTATAAATAAAACATGGTAGAGTAAAACTTCCTAGGTCTTATTCTTTCTGAGGCAAGGTGTCATCGTGAAGTGTGGTCCCGATTGAATAGGTTTCCAGAATCTTCAATTTACGTGCCTCCTTCCACTCATCATAGTAGTAATCATGTAGTCACCTAGGAAAGGGAACTATTTCAAAAAATATGTTACTGATCTGTGAGTCTGATATGACGTATGGCCTGATTTAATATGGCGTATCCTAGTTGAATCAGCTTTAGCAGTCGAAATCGATTTGACATGATCCCTTAGGTTTGTTTCCGTCGAGCTTGGCAGACTTTCAAATCCTCTTTCTTGTAAGACTTTGCTTATCTTTCCAATCTAAATCTCCAAGGTCTTAATAGAAGCTCCTTGATTTCTGATAGCTGCATCGGTAGAAGCTCGAATTTCTTTGATTGAGTTCTCCTCGTGTCACTTTGCTGATTCAGCTATGAATTTAGTCAGTGATTCCTCCATAGTTTGTCTTCAATCAGGGTACGAAGAGTTTTCATTGTTTCTTTGGTAGAATCCTGGCCCAACTGCTCTGTATTGTCCTCCAGGTTGGTAGGGTGCACCAAACTGTGTATAGTAAGCTTCTTTAAGGGTTTTCCCTTCTTCTTTGAGTGGACAATCTTTGGTGTAATGTGGTCCCTTGCATAGTTCGCATATATCCTGAGTAGCATATACCTTCTTGTTTACCTTCTTAATTTCTCTCCCGAGATTGTTGAGTTGAGCTTGGATAGCAGCCAATCCGTCAGAAGTTTCAGTACTTCTGGTTCTTAGTAGTTCCTTTCGAATCAAGGATTTGTCTAGTTGGAACATCCAGCCCATTATAAAACAAGATAACCTCCTGCATATCAGTCAAATAGTATTGAGGACATTTCATTAAGAGCTCTTTAAATCTTTCCTAAGCTCGGAAAAGGCTTTCGTCAGGTTCTTGCTGAAAGTTGTTAATTTCCTCCATTTTCTTTGCAGTATGAGCAGGCGAACAATATTTTTTTGAAACTTCGATTTCAGGACTTCCCAAGTTAAAATTGAACCTGCTGGTTCATTCCTGTGCCAACGGCTTGCGACTCCAGTTAGGGATACAGGGAAAGCTCGAAGCATGATTTGATCTTGAGTTACATTTGGGATGTGGAATAAGTCAACAATCTCTAGAATTTTTTCAATGTGTTTGTTTGCATCTTCGTGTTCTGAACCGCTGAAAGTATTGTCACGAAGTTCTTTAAGAAATTGCCCCTTCAATTCAAAGTGGGTACCATTATTGATCTTGGGCCTAGTACCGCCGGAACCATAATCCCTGCAGGTCTTACTCATGTATTATTCCATTGTTTCCGTCATAATTTATGTAGCTTCTTCTTTTGATCGTTCTTCGATGTTAGAAAACAAATTGAATTCGAGTGAACTCGATTCTACAAGACCAGGTGTCTCGACTCCTTTTTAAACGAAATACTCTTTTCGGGTTTTCCAAAGGTGTAAATAGTTCCTTAGTGGAACTTCTTGTCATGCATCACCTGAAACAGAGGACAATAAATCAGTAGGATAGGCTCTAAAAAGAAAGGATACAGAAATTTTAACACAAAAATCAAATTTAGTTCTGCTACTATGTCACATGATCGATACGCCGTATTCAATTGATTTAAATACGTCGTATGGATCTTCTAAAGGTTAGTACGTCGTATTGAATTTGCAGAATATTCCGTATTGTTTGGAAGAACAGGATACGTTGTTTAGACTGTAGAAATCAATACGGTGTATCTGGGTAGAACGTTTGATACGTCGTATCCAACTGGTGGATACGCCGTATCAGGTGTTCAACCAGAACAGAATACCTTGAAAACAATTAAATAATGTAGAAATTTAAACAAACAATTAAACACACAATCAGAATTTATGTTAATTAATTATTCTAAGCTAAGGGTTAAAAATACTAATAAAATAAAGATTAAACAATTTTTACTCCCCGGCAACGGCGCCAAAAATTTGATATGTCGTTGTGAGGTTGTAATTTATTGATTACCAAGTTTTAAATTTATATTTAGCCGACTTAACCTAAAACAACACCTTAAGGGCAGTGTACCCGGTCAAGATGGAGCTTCGTGGTAAGTAGGGTGCCGAACACTAAGAGCGAGAAAGTTAACCTTATATTCTATCAGTATTTTATTCTAATTAATTAGTCTAGTTAATTCTATGTTATTTCTAATTAATGTTAAACATATGCTAAACCTAGTTCTATTGATAAAACGGGGGTTTTCAGCCTGAGAGACTGGCACAGGTTTGGTGGTGACTAAAATCAATTCAATACACAATAATCATGCAAGAATATAATTAGAAGATAGAAGAGCGGTAAAGCCAAATGATATAAAACTGTATTAGCCATATTAAATCCGATTAAATGCTATTTTGTTTGTTTAGTGCAATAAGTGCTTATCTCAAGGCGGCATATCATTCTTAAGACTTAGGCGGGACTCCTTCCTAAGACCTAGACACGTTGAATCCTGTCATAATTAACGCATCCGCATAAAGCATACTTTAGTTTAATTATAATCTATCTTAGGGATTAAAGCAATGGTGATCTTGTTAAACCCTAGCCCATCAGGACTTTACCCACTTACTGCTTGACGATATTTTATATACTGGTAGTTCATTGTCCAAGTCTTTACCAATTGATTAAGAACGTACTTGTTGGGTCGAAGGGTCACCTGCCAGTCCAAATAAACTCACTAATCTAAAGGCAAAAATAGGACATTATTTGTGATCCTATTGGTCCAGATATATAAAACACGATATGGAGAGCTATCCTAGTATCTAGATCACTTGGTCAGTCTCACTAGACCCAGTTGAATGATAGGTCGCATATTCAAGCACATAGACAAGTATGAGGTGATAAACATAATTAAACAATCAACGATAAATTAAGCAATCAAGATTAAACAAACCAAACATTGAATCTTCATTAAGATGGCTAATACCCGAGGGTATTAGCCCATGACCATTGTAATAATACATGTATAATCAAACAACCAATGTAAACTAACCGAGTTAATGAACGATACCAAAAATCAAATGATTACAAGAGTATAGGAGTTACACGGTGTCTTCTATGAAATTATAATTGATGCTTGAACTGGGCTGCTCTTCGTCTCTTCAAAAAATTGACTTTTATGTTTATGGTATAGAGAATATGATTTTGCACACTGAAAACTCGTTTTTGATTCTTCTATTTATAGCAGGGTTCTAAAAGGCGCACCTTGGCGGCGTAAAGGTGTCGCCAAGGCGTGAGACGTAGCCTCACCGTTACAAAATGGGCCTTGGCGTTGGCTCTGGGCGTGGCATGGGAAAAGGCATGAAAAGACGGGCAAAGGCGCAAGGCGTGGCGCCATTTTTTGAAGCGGCTAGAGAATTTTTGGGCTTTTTGCATTTAGGATATTTTGTATTTGGGCTTAGTCAATCTTAACTAAATTTTTAGTATATACTGACCAGTGACCACGAATCCACATTTACAACCAGACATATAACAAGTACAGTATAACTGTACTTCATTAATTTGATAAGGTTTTTACTTTTTACATTTTTAGTTCCAACAACAACACAAGAACGAAGAACCACTACTGCATGAGAAGGTTTCATTTAAAGAAATTAAGATGCAACACTAGTTGTTTTTTCACTTTATTTCTTATGCATAGCACTTTTTGTAAACTCTTATGCATAGCACATTTTATAAACTCGATATGTATATGAAATATGATATTATTACATAAATCTATAAATATTTTTTTGCCACTTTAGTCACGCCTTAAAAAATGCCTTTGCTTCGCCATGGCTCTTAAGGCTTGAGGCTTCGACATGCCGTCACGCCACGCCTCACGCTATCTATAACATTGATTTATAGTCTCTGAAAATAGGTGGATACGCCATATTGAGTGAGGTCAATACGGTGTATTGGGGTAAATTCTTTAGAGTGCGCGCTACGTTCTTAATCAATTAGTAATAATCGTATTTCAATCACATTTAATGCATGATCTTTGATTGGTTGACCAGCTGGATACAGCGTATGTAATAAACAGGATACGCCGTATTAGGTATTGAACAAACGCGTTTTCTTGTGAAGTCCAGGAGCAGATAAGCCGGATCTTCTTTGTTGGATACGGCGTATGTAGTCAGAATTAAGTAAGGGTAAAAGCCATAGATTACCAACCTACTTTCTGAAACTTACCACAATGAACCATTTACTTTTTTATTACCGATATGACCAATGTACTTTCAAATTATTTTTCAACTTGAACAAAACGTTTGTACCGTTAGTTATTATGTGACAACGTTAGTCAATTTAGCTAACGATCGTTTGAGGAAGTTTCAAAAATCGTCCCTGTGGTTTTAATATATTTTTCTTTTTTTCGAAAAAAAAAATTTCGAAATTTTTATAAAAAATTTTGAAAATTTTTTTTTTTTCGAAAATTTTTTGAAAAAATTTCGAAAATTTTTGCAAATTTTTTCGAAAATATATATTTTTTTCGAACATTTTTTTTGAAAAAAAATTTTCAAAATTTTTTTCTAAACTTCTTTTTTTCGTAAATTTTTTATGTGTATAAATTTTTTTTCGAATTTTTATTATAAAAATTTTCTCGATATTTTTTATAAAAATGTGTAAAAATTTTCGAAACCATATTTTTGGAGCTTAGATGATGATGTATTTCCAAGCTAATATGCGCCTTTAGCTTGACACACAATGTACTCATAATACTGCAATTAACAATTTAAGCAATTAAGTAACAATTCTTGCAATAATTATATAAAAATGGATAATTTACTTGGGATAAATGATGAGTTTTTATAAAAGTAACGTTATTCGATGTCATCAACGGTCTAAGAAACTATTTAGTATCTACACACTAAAGTGGCTGAACTTTTCTCATAAGAACTACGCTCACATTTTCCAAGTTGCAATTGTGCTCGTTTTTCGTGTATAGCATGTACAGATGAGTCACATAAAAAACCACCAGGCTAGTTTTAGTTGTTGTTATGTGGGTGGTGCACTACCTTCACCGAATAAATAATCTATAAGCTCATAAATATCATTACAAATTCGTAGAAAATAAAACCAAAACACTCATAATATTTATAAGCTCGACGCACATCAGGATTTACCATCAAAAGGCAACATATCGATAATTAAATAGTCGTTACAAAGTTACTTTACACATAATACAATTTTAAATACATAATCTTCTTTATATATTCATCACCACAAATTTTTTACTAACAATAATTTATTGTCACTAAATTTGCATAACAAAAAAACAACTCATCACCAGAAAATTTTATTAAACGGTTACTTAGCGTCGCAACACGCGAGGACATAGTATCCTATTATTACTACTCGTAGAAATCCTCAAAGAACACAGTGTCATTGTGAGACGATCTGAGTTTATAAAACATATTCTTACAATGAAAATTAAAAACTAATATAATTAAATTTGCATACATTTGATATGTGAGAAATCACATATCTTTTGTATATCAAAAATGACCTTTAAATGATCAAAATGTGCAAAAATATGCTTGTATTTGTGTATTTTGTTGTTTGTGAATGTGTAGGTACGGATATTGCAAAAATCACAAGAAAATGGTCAAAATCAGACAAACATGAACTTAGGAACGGATAGAGTGCACAAGAGTCAAAAGTTTTCTAGCAAAGGTCATCAAAAGTTAACCCATGGTCAACAATGGTCAATTCACAAAATGCCAAAACCCTCAAAATACCCAAAAGAGCCTTATTGTTAAATTAATTTCACAAAAGTACCAAAAACCTTAACACCGTTAGTCCGTGACTAACGGTCGTTATCCTTTAATAATAAACACTTTTTACCAATAACCGACCCAACCCTTTTTATAAAACCATGGCCCAATACCCGAGCCCATGTCAACTCGTTTAGACCCCGGGTCAAACACATCTGTATAAAAGAAAAATAGGCGCGAATGGGTGTAACTGTTTACCCATCGTCCTAATTTAACCATGTGTAAAAATTCATGTGTAAAAACCCACGCTCTCTCAATTAAGCTATGTGGCCAGAAGATTCCAAGTACTAAGTGGCAAGTCATCAACAAATACGTCGCCAAGAGCTCTAATTGGTCAAGCTTACAAGAGGGACTGACACGCGGGTTTTCAAAGAAACACACCAAAAAGGGGAATATTGCACTAAAATCAATGTAAAAGAAGTACAAGGCCTCTGACACAAGGAATGCCACGCTGGCAATCCGTGTGATCACATCTTTGATCCAACGGTGAAGGCAGGGTATCCAATGATTAGAGAGATTCAAGGGCCAAGATCAAGGATAAAGGGAGCGTGCTTTAGGACCTAGAAGCTTCACTCAGCCCTTATAAATAGAGCTCATCTCCTCACACATCGCGAGTCCCTTTCAGTTAGTTTTTAGTAGCTTAATTTAGTTTTTAGCTTATGTAGTTTTCATTTAAATGTAATTTTAATTCTGTTTTCAATATTTGTGATCTCTATTTCAAGTATTATAATCAGCTTTTAAATCAATGAAATCTTATTTTACTTTATAAAATATGTTTTTGCTTATTATACTCTTAAAATTCCAAAAGCTCTTTTCTACTGTTTCATAAGCTCAAATATACTCATAAGCTAGTTACTAACTCAGTTAAGCTCATAAAAGCTTAACTGAGCTTTATTCAAAACAAATTCACCCCCTAAATTTACCTAAGCTTTGGATAAGGATGATAAGCCAATTCAGGAAGGGCTTATTGGACCCCACCAGCTTGTTTTAAACAAGCTAGAGCTTGTTGATTTAAGCTCATAAGAGCAGACACCTCTGTTTAGCCTAGGTGTGAGGTACACTTCTCTCTAAATTTTTAGTTCAACCTAATTTTGCATATCTTAGCTTATTCCTTCATATTAGCTTAAAAGTTGCTTATTTATGTTTAAACCATCTTATTAATGTTTGTTAGGAAAAATATTGTAAACGGACTTAATACTGTTAGTATTAAAGTTAAGTCTGTTAGTTATAGTTAGTACTGAT
>BQNB010000334.1:98791-169861 GCA_026074375.1 Tanacetum coccineum
AGCCCCTGAATACTGAATTGTTAGTTGACGAGGTTGTCATTTACAATTAGAAAAAGTTCAAATATTAGTATCGTCGATAATTAAATTCTTAAAAGAATTAACTACCCAATTAATTACTAATAAGACTAAGATCCAACTTGACCTCCTACTTATTACAGAATGTCTGACCAACGTGTAAACAAGTAGGGCAATAGGTAAGCGACGAGCGTTAATTGCATGGAATGCAACTCTTAGATTTATGAGACTAATGACATTAGTAACTCTTATAGTAATGTCAAAAGCATATTTGGTCTCATCTCATGCCTCGGGTTCGAGGTCTGACCAGGAAACTCGATTTAAGTCCACCAAAACAGAATGTGCGAAAATTGACATAGATCTGACCTATGAAAAAATTCGCCATGGGTTTGCAAGGCCCTGAGGTCTGACCAAAGAGGTCAAGCCAAATGCACGTGTTCTAGTTTTTGGCTGGCATAGACTTAAAACTTCATATAAGGGTATACACATAAATGTGACAAATTGTGTACAAGAAGCATGCAAAACAACTTGTAGCACAAAGTTAAGAAAACATTTTGTTAACCTTTTTGGTATAGACATCATTTTGTCAAATGTTCACGGTAGCTCCATTTAGGACGCACAAAGAAGCGGAGAAACAGGTCAGCGCGAAGCGTATTAAAAACCTGACTTCATTTGGGGAATCTTACTTCAACCCGCCTTAAACTTCTCTTATAGTTTGTCCATAATGGGTGAGCCGTACTTCCAATTGACTAATGATGCTATGTATGTTAAGAAACCCCTTTTGTTAACATTAGTTTTATTAATGCCGATATGGTGGGATTACAAATTGATCAAACCCTATATTGTACTCCTACTTGGTCCGAAGACAAGTAATTCCAATAACTCCCTCATATGCCGAAGCATGTAGTGGGGCGGGAGAAAATTAAAGATCAATTCAACCCCATACCGCGCATGTAAAACTAAAGCTTCACAAGAAATCAAATTTCATAGTTTAATGTCCGTATTAATTTGTCCAAAAACCCCGATTTCGCAAATAACACCTAATTGGTCACAAGGAACAAAATTACGTGTGTAATGTTAGACAAATTCAATCCAAATTTCTCTATAAGTATTAGTCTGATTTGGAGAGTTTCATAAAATCTATATTTTGCTAATATTGACTAGACAAAAGGCATATCACATATAAGCAATTAAAAACAGACTAAAAATTGGATTGAAAATTCAGGAACAACTCTTATAATGAAAAGCAGTAAATCACATAATGCCTTGAGTTCTCAAAAGAGTCTTCCCCAATTGGAGAACCATAAGACTCTCACTAGGTTTTTTGCTAAAGTGCCTAGATCGCCACATACATCATATAACATGATTGCGTGAGTCTTATAGCCGAGATAAAACAAGAATAGATTAACCTTGCAACTTAATTAACATTTTATTTTTAATCTACACTTCTTTTTATCATTATATTTGTGTTGATTGTAGGTTTTTATTTATTATCTATGGCAAAGATTGCATGTCGTTGCCATAGTTTTTCAATAAAACAATAAATAAACCAATTACATGCAGCCCTAGCGTGATAAAATCGTATGTAATTCATAAATACTAAACAAGGTGACTCGTGATGCCACTGTTGTAATTTAACAATCAAGTTAACCATTAACTCTTACGAGTACGCAGCGGATTGATCTAGTCTAGCATATATAATTAACATACATGTAAAACACATAAGGTACATGAAAAGTAAATAGAGAACATACTCTTGTAGACACCAGCAAGTAATTGAAATTGAGAATGAGAAACGAGTGACTAAGTGGTCACCTCTATGAGTGCTCACACAAACACGTTAAACAAGCACGCCCGGATGCTAGTCCAAACCTCACGTATATCCAATACAACTATTGTATCCAAAACCCACTGAAAATCAATCACTGAAACCCTCACAAGAAACAAAACCGAAATATAGAAAGGTAGTGTAGGGTTTTAACCGAATTCGGTTCTGCCTTTGCTACAGTACAACAGAACTAGAGTTCCACAAACCCTAGCTCGAATCCAACAATTGTCACACCTTGACAATATATAAACCAGCACTATAAACCCTCTGGGTTCGAATCTCTAATGGAATAACCCAATATTTATCAACCGAAATAGACAGAAGGTTATAGTATCAACCGAAATACAAAACTGTTTAAGTTTAGGGTTTTGATTCGGCTGTTTTAGGGACTTAGGAAGATAGATCTGATTGGGGAGTTTTTCTTATGTGTTGTGTCGTGTGAATGAGCTTGGGTGAGGAGGGTTTTATAGCCTCCAAAACCCCTACTCATGATAAGAATTAAAGTCCTCCACTTTAATCTTATCACAACTCCTCTTCTATTCTTATCATAATTTATAAACCCTGATCACTTATATTCAATGAATCAAGACACTCTCCAAGAACTTTCCATGGCCTTCTAAAACCGGCTCCTATAATGATATACATGGAATTCTTGTCTTGTCCATCTTATGTCCGAATGGTTTACATAGAAAGCATTTTGTGAAGTAGCAAACGTGCTCTTAATGTTTTATCGTGTGTGCCCCCAATAGGCTCACACACTCCTAGTCGTACATTGCGTATCCAACTAACATAACCCAACAAACGGGACACGCTCCAACAGTTTGCAAAGTACTAAAGGTAGTCCTCAAGATAAAAGTTCAATCATGAAGCATGGGGAAATTGCTTGATCCAAAAGTCATGAAGGAGTAAAAAGTGCTGCAACATAAATGTTCAACCATTTGGACAATTTTATTTTTGTTTCATGGAACGTTTAGTTGAATTTGACATGGTTATTCAATGTCAATATCGTTTTCTTTGTTTTGTTTCCATAGTATTGTTAAGACAGTTTGGTATGATGCATTTGCATCATCAGTTTTAATGAATCGACACTTTTCTTCATTTTTGGTATGATGCATTTGCTTCATCAGTTTTAAAACTTATGATACATCATAGAATCCACACTTTTGTTCTAATTTTTATTCATCTTATAACAATATTTTACATGCTAACAAATAATTATGAATCATATTGTTAAAATGCATGCCTAAAAGATTACCATGCATGCAAACGTGTATCAGTATAGCTCATGGGCTCTTTAACATTCAGCTTATGAACATTTTCCAATTTTTGTATTATCATAGGTTACTTTAATTTTTCTTATTTTTCCATATTTGATTTGATTCAGTTTATCTTATGTGTTTTTTACCCTTTTGATTTTACATCAATTACATAGATGCCTCATTCTACTGGGTCTCTTTCATTCGTAGTGATAACAACACTTGAGACATATATTTGCCCTTTACTTACATTAGACTTGATGGGATTTTTTTTGTCTACGTATCTTAGTGGGTTCTAAAAAGAATGCAATTTCATGTCTGAAGTTATTCTCTTTCCAGCATGTTTGTTAGAAACATGCATGCAAGAATCCGATTTTGTTAGAAACATGTGTGCACTTTCAAGTTGTTGACCCCATTGGTAAATATATGTGCTATGTCCTAACATTTGTCTATTTGTATTGTTATATTATTCAAATAGTTAATAACTCGAAGCTAAATTTTCATGAACTTGGTTGTTATGGTTGTTAGGTTTTTTTCTAACAAAATTTAGGATGTACAGAAAAAAATATTACAAAAATTCAGACAAAATAATATGTTTGGTGTTTTATGTGACCTAGCTAAATAAAATTCTATGTTTTTTCGCATGACCAATTTTATGTTGCGTTGTTTAGAGGGATATCATGTACAAATATAAAAGTATTAGTGAAACCAGTCATAGAGTTCGGTCAACGAGGAGTCTACACCTCAAATGTCCTTTACTAAGAAATATTACACGACGAGTAACGTGCATTGTTAGTTATATCTCATAATTGATGTAATGTTTTATTTTCAGTTTCACAACATGTTTTTACTAGCTTAAAGACCCACGTTACTCTAGGGTTATTTAAAAAAAAATTATAAGAAGTAATGTGTGTGAATACAGTAAAAAAATCAACAAACGTAATGATGTTCCATTAATATTTGAAAGGATTAATCAGTAATAAGTGAAGTATTCAAAAAACAGTTGAGTTTTGTAGCAATAAAAATAAGAAACGTCTATGCATTGTCGTCTTCAAACTTGATAGTCTTGAAGAGTATAGTGAGACACATTGAAGTAATATCCATAGTCTCATCCTTCTCGATATGATCCTCAACATTTTTCTTATGCGTTAATGCCACCACAGTTTCATGGTCCGAAGAACTAATATCAACAACATTATTATTTACACAACGATCACTTTGAATCAATCTTTTACGTTTACGTATCATCGAGACATGCTACATAAATTTTAAAAATAAGTTCACTTTATAAAAGATTATGCATAATGTTAACATAATATATATATTTCTTATAATTAATACAAATTCATCATTGGGTGTGTCGGTCACTGTATGTCTTTTATGTGCACGTCAATAGAGTTGGCTGATTGATTCATTTCTTGTTGTTTGGTCACCTTCATTTATAGAACAAAGAAAAGTCAAACGAACATATAAAAATACTAACATAACAAATTAATTGAATAGAAAACATAACAAACACCAATATGAAATATAAAATATAAAAAACATGCATACCCTAGCTGATCCTCTGTTTACCATACTCTGATTATAGTCAATGTTAGTTTAGGTTATATATAGTATAGCTTAAAGACCCGTGGAATCACGAGGTTTTTTTAAAGAAATATATAAGAAGTTATTTGTGTGAATAAAGTAAGAAAAACAACGAATGTAAACATGTTTCATTAATATTTGAAAGAAAAGCGAAAAAAGATATTGACTTACATATACGCCATAAGCCGGTAATGAGAAACACTTCGCACAAATAAAACGTATGTGGAATCAAACAAACAATCAAATAACCAAAGGAGAATATAAAGTTGCGTAAGGCTATATTGTAGTTTTGGATGTTGATGAACTTGTAGTTGTTGTGGGAACGCGCAGGCGTGCTGTTTCACTTGACAACAACTTGAGATGATCACGTATTTTGTAGAGCTTATTTGTTGATCATTGTCATTGTATCCGTGAGGTTTAAACCATACCGTTTTAAAAAAAGATATAAATAAATAAATAAAAAATTATAAAAAAATCGCAAATAATTTTCTTTATTCCTTTTTACTCATAACACGAGAGACGAAAACCTATATAACCGGCTAAGAGTGTAAGGAAAGCATGATGAATAATAACCCACTCACCCAATAGAAAGTGTGTAACAAAAAAGTAGCATACCAAATATGAATTTTAAAGTAAATGTCCAAGTTCATCATACTCCGTAATATAATTGAAATCGTCAAAGAAATCAATTAGTTAGTAGTCGATACAAAACTGATTGTCAAGGTTCTCTTTTTTTAATGGCAACATTTTATAGACCACTTTCAGTTAAAAAAAATTAAGATGAAATAGATAGGTAAAAAAATACAGTTTAATTAATTTATTAATGAACAGCAGCTTTACAATTTAATAGGAACTATGCTTGCACATTCGAAACATTGAGGATCAATATTACAATTTGTCTACAAACATATACTCGCATTTTAGTAAAACACATTTGCTACCTAATCAACCAACCTAACCATAGATAACATTTTCAGTACGCAAAAAGGTGTATATAATTACTAAGAACACAAAAACAACTTAACATTATGACGATGAGTAGAATTTCAATCCCTACGAAAGCTGACAAATGAAATCTATATTTTATTGTGGTATTTACTCAAATATTCATGGCAGGTTGATAAACAAAAAGGGTAAATGTTTACAATGGATGTAATTTAACATTTAAAAGTATAGTTATATAAAAGTGCAAAAAAATTAATAATAATAAAAAAAACCTTTACCCAAAAAAGCGCAAAATAATAGCATTCGATAAAGTGAAAAAAATAGCATTCGACAAAATGACAAGTAGATAGAATTTTTAAGCAATTATCCCTAAAACAAAACACGTGTCATGAAATATCAAAATGAGAATAACTTACTTGAAACAGTCGGATTGTTATGTCCAATAATATTTTTATTATCGGATGACAAATGATCTCTATACAACAAAAAACATGAAATAAAATTGCTTACTTTGAGAGGTGCCCTATAAATTTATGTATATGAAGAATGTAAGAAATAAAATTCTCAAGACATGTGCTAATCTTTAATACCTGATCAAACATTTAACCACTTCCTTGCTCGATAAATGATTTTCGAAATAAATTCAACAGCAACTGCAACAATACATGATCAAATCCTTGAAAAACTTCATCGTTCAAAGGGGCATATATCTCAAATTTATGCAAAAACCATAACATAATATAACACAATAAAAAATAATCAAAACCATAACATAAATTAACACACCATAAGAGTTACATTTCAACATTAAATATATAGAAATCAATTTTCCCAAAAGCTATTATGTGTTGCGAATACTTTTTCAACAAATTACTATGAACTCTATATAAAAATCGGTGTATAAACTACAACAACCAACGTACATACATACATGCATACATACATCTAGTCACTACTAAATGAAATCCTAAAAACACAATATGTTTACTCAGTAAAAATGATGACATATGATCATTTATGCAACTGAGCAACAGAAAAATAAAACGAAAATACAAAAAACAAATCGAACGAAAATATATCATAACATATGATTAAATCATATATGTTTCTAAAAAACATTTTTCCTACCTTTTGAAGGCAAACGATGATCATCAATTTCACATGGTTTTTCTTCATAGCAATTCATCAAAATTGCATTCATTTGTAAAAGAAAAACAAAAGAAACAAATTAGTATCTTAAACAGAGTTATATTGAGAATTATATAAAGAAAAAAGAATCATTTCTTTCGTATATATATGAGAAACTCTTCTTGAGCAAGATTAAGATATACGTAGTACACATTATTTTGAACTTTTGTTAGAAAGTTTATTTTACTTTTATGATTATCTCTTTCATTAACTTTCTTGAATATTTTCTTAAAATTGTGTTATAGATATTTGAATTCTAAACGCGCAAAGGCTTTATAGATTTATTTGTTAGAATTTAACTTGTGTAAATGGTAAAAATGGTCATCTCATTAAATGTGACAAATGGTTGCCGGATTTATTATATTGCTAGTTGGTAATCCCATTAAATATATTATGTGATTGTTGTGATTGTAACTCTTGCTCAAATTAGGGCTTAAGGCAGTAATGATTTTGAAATTAGTATAACTGTTACTATAATTTAAGACCGATTCATTAAAGTTGACATAGTTGTTTCGATTTATTTGATAGTGAAAAAGAGTGCCAGAAGCCTTTTAGTAAGTGTGCTGCAATGGTTGTACTTACCAAACGTGAGATGCAATGTGGAGATGACACGTAGGATGAAATTAAATGATGCTGCTTTAGGAGACTTGTAAAAAAGCTTGTTTTATTATATAAAATAGATAGATATGTTCTTTGATACATGTTAAGAATTTTTGCTTGTGTTGAATTATCGCATGTTGTAACCGTTTGCAATCACATTTTGATCTTTTCATGTTCTATTTTGAACTTTACACGAAACACTTACCACAATATCGTATATAGTTAATTATCGGCCGTTAGAAATTTCCGCCACTATGCTCGAGTACTCGCCTAGTAGGGTGTGTTTGTTAAAAGTAGCGGTAGCTCTCACAGCTCACCGCTCCTTTGTCAAAGCTCCTTAAATAGCTTTCCTAAAAAATAGCACCGCTCACCGCTCCTTTGCCAAACGACCAATAAAAATCAAAACACTCACCGCTCCTTTTGCCAAACAAGCACTAAAAATCAAAATGCTCTTGCTCACCGCTCACCGTCCTAAAAAGCTCCACCACCGCTCCGTGCCAAACATACCCGTAGTTTATTAGTGTACGTGTTCGATAAATGTTAAATTATGTGGTAATTCAGGAAATTATGTGTGTAATAATGATGATATTAAACCATTGATGGCATTTGTAAGTTACTACTTTTGAATGGAATATATTCATTAAAAGAATGGCGATTTTTTTGTTAAGAAAAAGATACATTTTTTTGCCTATATAAACCACCCTTACGAACTCCATAAACCATAAAATACACATTAAGGGAAATTTTGTATTTGTAATCTACTAATTTAAAGATAAAAGATGGCTAAGTCTAACTACTCTTACTCGTTGTTCCTCATCATTGTTATCGCAGGTTTGTAACAATTTTTCTTTTAGAATAAATAATAACGCATGAACAATGCCGGTTACCAACATTTTTATTTGTTTTACAGTTGGAGTTTCCGTGGTCTATGCGTAGCCGTACAGATGCAAAGAGGTGTTAAACCCGAATTCTTGTGACCTTTATGAGTGTGGTAGAGATTGTTATCTAAAACATAATGGCAATGGACATTGCATAGAGTCTCCTGGTGTTGCAGGGAAATACTCTTGTGTTTGTTTTTTCAATTGTTCTTCGTGATATGTCGAATGATACATCTTATCTGAGTGTTTTCACATTTTGATGTTATATATATTTCTTAAGCTAATGTGTAAGATGTTATCGATCATTTTTAAATAATATTGACGAACTTTTTTGCATCATATCTGTTGACTTGATATATTTACGGGTCTGCTAAATAGTAGCGCATATAGTTTTTGTTACATTATCTCTTGGTAATACATCTGATTTCTATTATGACACTCATTGGGTAAAAAGTTAATCAAGTGTAAAAATACTATTATCGAAAATACTTCATAATCACATAACTAGTCACCAATGTGTATTTTAAAAGTTTTTTGCCCGACAAATTGACAAATAGGTTCATCACTTAAAACAAGCAATTAGTTGAAATTTTCGAATTTAGTACTCCCTTTGTCCCATAATAATTATGCTTTTTTGATTTTTTGAAGTTTTTTTTCAACTTTAATCTTAGATATTTTTGTTTGTATTATATAATATTTGATTCAAAATATATGAATAAGTTGGTTTTTAATTGCATTTTCATTAATATAATTTTCATCAAGTATTATATAATACAAACAAAACTATATAAGATCAAAGTTGAAAAAAAAAATCAAAAAAGTCAAAAGATGACAATTATTTTAGGACGGAGGAATTATTACTATATATATTAGGAGCCGTGTTAAACATCTTCACTTCAACGACGGGCCAAGGCTTAGCCCCAAAAATCAGCCCAACCCAAACGAAAAAATTATAATCCCCCCCGCCCCCGAAAATATGCAACAAATTGCGAAAACTACCCTGAACATTTTACTATATACGATTTTTTACATAACAAACATTATTTACCAAATATAAAAAAATACGTAGCCTTTTCTTTTAAAAAATAAACGGACGAAAATGCCTCTGGATTATGAAGAAAACGAGCGAAATATTGATATACTCATGACATGCGTACAATTTTATAAAAAATGTTGAAGTTCAACATATATTTAGGTTAAAATAAAAACTTTCAAAATGCATTCTTAACCTACCAAATAACTTCAAATTTATCTTGAAGTTTGTTTTGAAACTAATGGGGCTAAACACGTACAGTTCTATGAAAGTTTAACAAATCGCTATTGAGTTTTTTCACTCAAACATTAGTACCCAAAAATCTTAAACAACAGAAAAGAAAACATACATAACACAAAATGCATACCACCACCATTAGGATAGTCAAACGTCCATCATTGGAAATCACATTCTAATGATTTAAAAAGTAAATCTTCATATTGATTAAACATTGATATATATTCACATATAGCTTTACTTTAGATTGAGAACTTGTGTAAAAGTGATGTTTTTTTTGTTTTTTTTGTGGGCGTGAAATGTCACAGTCATCACAACTTCATCCAAGGTTGGAGATAGACAAGGGCAACATGGGCCATAGGGGCCTCATATTTTGGAGAGGCACCAATTTTTTCAAAAGCCCAACTCATGTTTACATTTTTCAGAAGCCCAACTCATTTATACATCACGTAATATCGTGTCATTACAGTTTCAATTTTTTTTACCCGACGAGCGGGTTTGGTTCATAATAGCTTCGCTATAAAGTGCATAAACATATACTTGTAATGGTACATTTAATGATAATCTCTTACTTGTAAGGGTTCAGTGTTGGTTTCGTCATTAGAATCCCTATGTTTCGGTATAATTGAAGTCCCATAGCATCAGCCCGTTGTTCCAGTGACTTAGACCATTTTTTCGCATGAGCCTTTAGATTCAAGAGTTAAGTCTGATGTTTCATTGCAATATTTTGATGTCCTAAAAATGCATAAAAAATTCATCCCAATTCATAATCCATATATGTATAAATACCGCACGGGCTGTATGGAAAGCATCTAGTGGATGCGGCGGTTCGGTTCATAAAACTATTTTTGAGACAATATTTTTTGTTTAGTTCTAATGGTTGTTGTGTTTGTGTAAATACATTGGGTTGACCCATTTACCAATCTGCCGTTTAACCCACCCCTCTTTTACACTATTTGACTTTTCAACTATAAAACTATTTAAATTTTTTTAAAGCTTAAATGGGTTGACAGGACGGCCTCTTACTTACTGACAATGGAAATTGAGAACTTATGAAATTAATTAACCAAAAGTAGAAACTAATCAAAATGATTTCTTGGTTATAATTAATTTTATGGTATGATGTTTCGTTGGCTGAGCAAATATTTAACAAAGGGTGATTTGTGCATGATACTTTGAGGTCATACACATAGAGTAAATTAAATGTTAAGCGTTTTTCCAATGCATCACCACCTTATTCCAATTCATCAGCCTTCCATTTTAAAGCGTCAGCCTGCAGTTGCAATTCATCACACTGTTACAATTCGTCAACTCGATGTCCCAATTCCTCGGCTCGTTGTTTCTATTACTCAAGGTGTTATGTTACATAATTCCAAAATGCGTCTGATACGAATAGTGCCACATCAGCGAATATTGAAGGTTTTTTTTAATAATGCTTCTTGAGCTGGCTGTCAACCACTATCAGACCAGAGAATTTGAAAACGGAAAATTTTGATCTTACAAATTAAATGAGCAAGTGACCAAGTAAACTTTACAAATAATAGAACATGGGAAGAACATTTCAGGACACACACATATTGTAAGTTTGAAAGTAATGCATGAAGGTTGCCTTGTTTCCCGCTGCTCCATCTTTTTACTTCAGCATCAAGGGTGGTGTAAGCTTTCCCTCTTCAGGATTGAGCTTGTGGTTCAAGGTGTTTGACTTCTAAAATGTGGGATAAAGTTTTTTGTTCTTTGGGTCAGCAAACTTTCGCCAAGATGCTGATGTGACTCGCTCCCATGGTGCTTGTAAATGTGCTCTTGTGAGTATGCTTTAACCATTGTGTAGTTTTAGTTGCTTGTTTTGGCCAGGATCTATAAGACATAAAAAAGCGCACAAAGTAACTTCCATACAAAGCTTCTACTGTTTAACAATGCAAGGAAAATGAAAAGCGCATAATATTGCAGATGGCCAAAAACCAAATGTCAAAGATAAAGCTTTGAAAAAGACCCGAAACAACGGCGGCTAAAGAGGCTATAGTCAAAAACCAGATGAAGATAAAACTGTGCCAAAGCATGCATATTCGTTTGTTTAAACTCCAAAGCTTGACCACTAACTTTATTTTGATTATCATGAGCTTCATATCTATAAATGACATCAGCATATGATGTTGCATCATAACTATTCCACCTATCTCTTTTCCCATCATAGTCGAACACAATTTTTTCTATCTTTTCATCAAATGCAATGTTTTCACCCGTCCATTTGGCTCCAACTTTTCGAGTCTTCTCCACACAGTCTTTCGCTTCATATGTCAACCTCAATATCACGCAACATGTACTTGATAATAAAACCATACAATATTTATAACTTAATATATAAATTGTTGAGGTACCATGGCCTCCAAGCTGTCTCAATTTGAAGATTGAAAGTGTTAATTGAGTACCTAGAAGCAGCTCCTTCTTCATCATTATTAGTAACTACTAATACAAAAATTAACCTAAAATTCGACTTATAACAAACAATAATATAATCGGAACCCAAGCATCGGTATATCCACTGTAAAATTAAAAACATTTAATGATAAATTATATGTGGTTCTGAATTTCCAATAAGAAGATTTATCTAGCGTCATCCTAAGTCTCCATATTTCTTACCTGTATACGCAGAGCCGTTGGCCATACCATTGATAGCTTATCAATATTCCCTTCGGCCTACTATGAGCAATGGCGGAGCTATGAAGAGATTGGAGAGGGTTATGGCCCTCCTACAACTCTGTCTCATAGTGTATTTTTTGTATGATAAAAAAGAATATATTACATGTTGTCCCTTTTATATCAAGAGAATAACAGTTTCGGCCCTCCTATAAAAAGTCTCTAAGCTCCGCCCTTGACTATGATTATTCAGGTAGAGCCATTACATACAGAAATAGACATAGAAATAGCTATAACATAGGAGATTAATTTGGTCAGAGCTATTACTATAACAATGTCATGTGCTGCCTTTCCTTTCTCTTTAATGCCCTGAGAAAAGGTACTAAATTTAACTAAATGTGTTCATGTAAAGTAGAGATGACGATTTTGACCCATTTATCTTTAAAAACAGGTCAAACAAGTCAAAAGTCATCTAATGTGTACTTTTAGTTTGTATAACTACCTAAACCGTTTTGTTCAGTATATTGAACTAACACAAGTTTGAGCTTATATATGAGACAGTAATTTAATTATAGAAGATATTCAATTTTTTGGAGAAAGAGTAATTCAGGTCAATGCATACCCTCATATTTTAAGAAACTCTGATATGTCGAAAAGAGAAAAAGAAACACCTGGTTCCCAAGTGAAGGGAGTGTTTGATTGTAACACCCCCAAAAATCACATACAACGCAGCGGAATACCAAATGGGGTGTTACTTCGTAATACACAGCAATAGATACAAGAGAACGACCTCTGGTGTCGTTTGAATAATAAATTTGTTAATCAATTAAATCTGAATTTAATAATACATTTGTCCCATAATTTGCATCACAATGAAAAGCTTGTATGTATAGACTCCAATGCACATCAAATAATCCAAGCATCTAATTCACCTGAGAAAAAAACATCTTACAAGTGTCAACATTAAAGTTGGTGAGTTCATGATTAGTTAAATATGAATGTAATCATGTATTCACAGTACTATGTAAAAATCCCAATGATTATAAAGGAATGCAGACCAATTTTATGTCACCAAAAGTACCAATCTAACCCCAAAGATTTATAAAGAATGCATGACACATTTTATGTCACCAAAAGTACCAATCTTATCCCAAAGATGTTTATAAGTAATGCATGACAGATGTAATGTCACCAAAATGTTCCCATGTACTGTATGTTGTTGGGGGGCCCTGTAGTCCCCAACAATGATCCGACTTGTTATAAGTTCGTTTACCTGGTGGTAGCTAATCTCACGGGGAACGGGGGGTTTGTCATCCCGAACTTGATCTATAATGTTCGTTTACCAAGTGATCGATAATCACCCCGAACAGGGAATTTCCACACTCCGAATAGATCTATTTCATAACCATTCGCGCTCCCCTTCCAAGTGATTTTACAGTACATGACCTCTGTGACGTAGACTTGTATTTACCCTAATTTGGGCAGGGATACAAATAATGCGTATATGTATACTCCCGTTACCGGTGTCCCCTCCAAGAACACCCGGGCAGTAATGTAATTGTTATCAGTTCAATCAGCCTAAGCTAATCTGTAATCATTTCAAATGTAAAGTATGCATTTGTGACCAAAAATGAAGTCAAATAATGTATCCCATAGCGAGCTATGCAAATAAGTATGTAAACCAATTTGTAAACAATCCTGTAAATGCATTTGTAAACAAGCATGTTCTCACCCCGAATATATGTGAAACCAGTAAAAACATGGGGCTATAAACTCACAAAATCCTTTAAAACAATCATATTGTTATAAGATAACCAAATATAAGATTTTGTAGACAAGCATGTATCCCCCTCGCGGGTTATAAAACATTCAAAAGATTGAAAAGCGAGGCTATGAACTCACATTGATTAAAGACCACGATCAATTAATCCAATTAAATCACACTGAATCTGCAACGATCTCGACTACGACCTATAATTATGTCGTTCGATTATAATACACGTATTAAATACGATCAACGATGCGTACATCGTTACCACACGTAAATGATAATATTATTTTTATATGTATGCAGTCATATATACATGTGATGAGAAATCCACTTGCGCGTCTTTAAATCTTAACCCTGAGTATATTTTGAATATATACTATTTTCTGTCCAATCCTAACTTATCTCAATTTCTAAAGCTGATAAGCCTCGCGGCAAAGTAAAATGCCATTACGAACAACTTTCGTGTTTCGCCGGAAGGCTGAAACGGACTCGAAAGTGATCAAATCATTTAATTAATAAATCTGTCATTTTTAATATTTATTAAAAATAACCTATTTTATAACTAAAGTGTATATTCTGATTTTGACCCAGTTTCTTCGTTAATAAGAGTTAGAAGTCCCGTTTTATGTCTAAACGTCCGTATAATTATAAGTTGTTATATTTTGTAAATCAAAATATAATTTATCAACATCTCGATTCCCGAATCTTATGTTTCGATTTTTGATATTTATTATTCGGTATAAAAGGTGTCAAGGTCCATTTTTGGTTCAACTCTCGTCTCAAGTATGTCCAATAATCTTCTATATACAATTAATTATCAGTCTCGTTCAATTTTTATATCGTATTTTACTTAGGACCGCGCAATTTAATATTTTTCATCACATTATATATATATCGATTAATTGAACAATTTATATATTTTCGCTGTTAATTAAATCACTTTATTTCGGTGACTACGCACTCAACGCACGCACCCGGTCTGATGGACTAGACAAACGCCACCGTAGTCTCGTTATACATAAAAACCCAAACAAACCCTGGTTCGTTTTCTACTACACCCAACGGACCCTTGTATTTTATTCAATCTATCACTTTTCGGGGTTTCGAATCAACCAACCCGGCTGTCCCAACAGCAACCCGGCTGTCGGGCGGTGGCAGCCAACAAACACCCCCGGCCTGACGAACATCAACATACGCTCCTTGTGTTGTTAACCCTTTTCCCGACCCGACAACCCTTGCCCCGGCTGTCCCGAGCCAAACCCAACAACCCGGCTGCCAACCCGACCCAAACACGCCCTAGGTGGGGCTGTCACAGCCAAACCCCCTTTTTTTTGGTGTTATAACAAAAACCAACGCACCCTTATTTGGTGATAACCACAAGAATCAAACCCGACAACCCAACCCACACTCGCCCTAGGGGCTGCCACGACCCAAACAAACAAACCCCCTAGTTGTTAAACCCAACCCGAACCAAAACGCACCCTACTTGGTTGTTTATAACACAACCCACAAACAAACGCCCTTGTTGCTGCGAACCCACAACCAAACAACCCGACCTGCTGTCCCACAGCCCG
Organism: Tanacetum coccineum; assembly: GCA_026074375.1. Taxonomy (NCBI): domain Eukaryota; kingdom Viridiplantae; phylum Streptophyta; class Magnoliopsida; order Asterales; family Asteraceae; genus Tanacetum; species Tanacetum coccineum. The sequence continues at coordinate 114,341 of BQNB010000334.1, forward strand.
ACCCAACCCAACCCCCCGCTGCTGCTATTGACCCGCGAACCATTAAAACCACACGCACCTTTCGTTGTTGCAACTACAAACCAACGCACCCCGGCTGTCAACCCACAACCCGACAAACAAACACCCCCGGCAGTTATAAACCCGAAACAAACACCACCGAACGCACCCTTTCGTGGGGATGATGAGGGTGTGATGAGAGTGATGATGAGGGTGGTGGCGTTGTTGCTGTGGCTACCGGATGGGGAGGGAAGACGGCGCGTGAAGGAGAGTGTATATGGGGATCGGGTAGATCGTTAGGTGGGGAGTCTTTTTGGTGTTGGCCGAAAAATCCCGCCGGAAAACTTTTCCGGCGGGCAAGGCGACGTTGGTGGTTGGCCGGAAGGTTGGCCCGGAGAGTGGTGGCTGAGGGTGGCCGGCGGTGGGGTGAGGGAGAGAGAAAAGTGGGAGTGTGTGTGTGTTTTATAAAGATGGAAATGAAATTTTTGTTATATAAATTTTAATATATATAAAACTTATAAATTGAAGTGGAAAGTAGATATTAGTGTAGGGTTTAAATTGTAACTTTTTAGTGAAACTTCGCTACATATCGGTTCGGGACTCGTTTGAAGGACTTAACGGACGATTCATTACTCGAAACTTGCGCCATTGTTTTTATAATCATTTTTCTGATAAAAATGAGTATTTATTTGATAATATTTCATAAATATTTTATAACATTTTATAAAATATTTGTTATTCATTTTGTGAACCGGTTTCGCTCCGTCCGAAATAAAAATGGATTTCAACTCGAATAGTCGCGTTTTCAAAAACGCTTTTAATTAAAATGATGAATAATTTATTTAATATTTTTATTAAATAAATACTGATAATTAAAAACAAATTTAATTGTTTTTGTGTGTCCGCGTTGTATATTGTTCGAATAATGTTTGCGGTGCTGTTTTAGCCCTTTTCGGATCGTTTTCAGGTCTCGGGCAAAACTAAAAAGTTGTCAGGAATGTCATTCCACATCAAATTGCTTTAGAGTCCGAGTCGTGAAAACGTGATTTAGATGATCGTTCTTATAAGTCAAGCCAGACCCTAAAGAGTCAAAGATTGACATCGTCATACTAAATTCGAAAATTCTCGGATGTTACATTGATGACCTATCAGCTGAGCATCTACCACTGCTATCTTCTCATGAGCACGTTATATCAAGCAATGAAAGGGAGTGTGACATTAACCTGATTATAAATCACAAATCCAAGTGCAATCATGTATTTCAAATAATTAATAGAATGTGATTGTTAAATAGTAAGAAAATAAAATACTATTGGTCGTATATAGATGTATACTAACTGTCGTCAAAACTTGGATGATATACCAAACGCAGCGTCATGCATTCCATGACGCTGCACATGGTGGTAAATGTGGGTCTGCGCACCAGCCTTCTTTAAGGTAAATCAGATACAAACCATTAAGAACGTAGACAATTTATATCGATACAGTGGGTTGCTTACTGACACGGTTTTGCATCTCAGGTAGTTTCCGTTTTTCATGTTGTGCTTCATTAATAAGATTCTCAGAAACTTTACCGGCAGATCATAGGTAAGGACAGTGGTGTTGCTTTATGTATTGAGGTCAACATAAACAACAGAAAAAGCGAAAGATTTGTTCAGGGAGAGAACAAATTGGTATCTAAGAATACTTAAATATAGACAAAAAAGAAACATTATCACCTGATACTAGCAAATGGATTTTATTGATTTCTTACAGCCTTTGTATTGGCAGATAATACGATTTGATAAATACACAAGTCAGAAAATAAGCTTAAAGAAACACCCCCTTAAACGACATTTATCTATAACTTGTTACTATCACTAATAATTCTTTTCGAATAAATTACACGGATAGACTATGCGGTTTGCGTTAACTTTCATCTCTAGTCTTTTGACTTATTTTACTGAATATTTCTCGACTCCCAAACCCTTGTCACTCGTAGTCCCTTAACTAAATGGACCGTTAAAGGATTTCATGTGACTTGCACATAAAGGTATTATTATCCTTTTCTCCCTTGACACTTTTTAGCACACATATACAATATATTTAGTATCACTCCTCTCTCTCACTAAACCCACCAACCACCATAACCAAACTTGTAACCACCAGTGTTTTATTTTAAGGGTTATGTATTAAAAACCGTCCAATTATTAACGTTTTTACTTTTAAATCACTCATTTATTTAAAGTAACACGTGGGCCACCTAAATAACCGTTTGTTTTCATTCATACCAATCAATTACAATATGTTTGCCAAATATTTGTACACTTTCAAGAATAAAGTTAACTTTATCATATGAAAACAATAAATTAAGAATTAAAACGTAAAACATTAGCTAAATTGTCGTAAATCACTTTCGACTATATAAAGTTGCACTTAGATAATGACTAAAGCTAAAATTATACATTTTAGTAGTTATTTGTCGGCCACCTAAATAACCGTCTATTTTTGTTTTTATGAGTCGTGAAATGTCATAGTCACCACAACTTCATCATCACACACATAGAGAGTTGAGATGGTCGTGTGTCTGAAAGACATCCTTTGGTGACATGGTGAGATACCTGGAATTTGTTTATTTAATCATTGTAGATGGTGAAGGAAAGAAAGAAGTATCAAGGAGTAAGTTAGATTGACTGAAAGAGATATGGATGAAGAGACTATTTTTCCCTCATGTGCAAGCCACATGATAGGTTTTAACGGTCATACTTAACATCAATTTAGTCAAGGGACTATGAGTGTTAAGGGTTACGGATTTGGAGACAATCTGGGTTAGAAAAAAAGTAAAAGAACTAAAGGTGAAAGTTAACGCAAACCACATGGGCCATCCGTGTAACTTACTTTTCTTTTTAGATTATTTTAGTTAAGCATATATTTTAGAGTAAATTACAATGTTCGTCCTTGCTTTTTGAGATTATAAGGATCAAACATGCAAAAAAATATTTTGATTATAAGGATAAAAACAAGCAAAAGAAAAGACAAAGATTTTGCACAAACACTACATGGGACTCGACCGAGATAATTTACTCTATGTATGGTTTATTGATTAAAACAATCTGTTAAAATAACTATTTTAATCTTGAGTAGATTGGGCATGAATCATGTTTCTGGTCTATGCCCACAAATACTGCAAATATGATCTCCAGTTTTCAAAAGTGCAGGAATAGTTCCCGTGAGGTTCAATTTCACATTTAGTCCTTGCATGAACTAAAATGACTAAATTACCCTTGTCTTCATCGTTTTTTATTTTCGGCTAAACTTTGACTTTTCTCCTAGCGATAGTATATCTATCTATGTTTCCAAATTGTGCCAGCATTATTTATATAAATTAAAAAAAAAATCAATCAACACAAATCTTTATATTCATTTCATTTACACAACAAAATTTTCATTCATCATGTAGAACCCAAACCAATATTAATTTTCAAACATTATAAATAAACATACAAACAAAACCAAAAAATCCCTACAAATAAAACCGGAACACACAATAAAGCTTAAACAAAAACCATCACATGTATCATTATTTGTAGGTTAATTTCAAAGGATAACTCATGAGTTTTTGTTTAAAAAAAAGTAAAAAAGTTCATGTTAATAATTCCTATGGGAAGAGACAAAGGCTATTTAGGCCATTTTGGTTTAGTTTGGTGAGTGGCTAAAAAAGTGCAGCTCAAAAGTTCACTCCTACGGAGGGCTGTGCCTTGCATACTTTTAAAAGTTATGGATTAACCATGCATTTTAATCAAACCATAAGGATGATTTTTTCAATTTACTCTTTTTATCCTAATTTAAAAGTCTTTTTTCGAAGCTTATTGTTTTCTACTTTTAATAGTGGAGAACTAGGATGGTGAGTATGATGGTTTTGCTCATGACCTAAAAACCATTACTTAAACTGATTTAAGCTCTTCAAATATTATGTAAATACACTGTTGTTAATGATTACAGATTTTTCCGAAAACCATTTTTAGCAAAAAAACGAAAACAAAAAGAAAGCCCTTATTTTATTCAGATTCGAGGAAGTTTCTAGGTGTGTAGTAAATTTATTTATGTTTGTTACATATTGTATACTTTTTTTCAAAAAACTAATTCCTCTTAAGTAAATATGGTCATTTGTGTTACTTGTGATTCACGTTTTATTATAAGAAATACCTTTATTTTAACTTAAATAAGTAAAAAAAATATTATTTAAATTACGCATATTGCTTCTCTTTTGTTAGTTTATTTTGTATGTATTTTTAGATAATTATGGAGCAAAAGATTATATTACTCAAGGTAAAAAAATGATTATGTTGATATAAAACAGTTCCCGGTGCAACACACATGATAATGCTATTTATTTTTGTTTTAGTGATGTTGGAGAGTACATTTTATATTTATTAGTGTACATGTTCGATAAATGTTAAATTATGTGATATAATGCTAGTTTCAAATGTTTAGGTAATTCTGGAAATTATGTGTGTAATAATGATGATATTAAACCATTGAAGGCATTTGTAAGTTACTACTTTTGAATGGAATATATTCATTAAAAGAATGGTGATTTTTTTGTTAAGAAAAAGATACATTTTTTTGCCTATATAAACCACCCTTACGAACTCCATAAACCATAAAATACACATTAAGGGAAATTTTTTATTTGTAATCTACTAATTTAAAGATAAAAGATGGCTAAGTCTAACTACTCTTACTTGTTGTTCCTCATCATCGTTGTCGCAGGTTTTTAACAATTTTTCTTTTAAAATAAATAACGCATGAACAATGCCAGTTACCAACATTTTTATTTGTTTTACAGTTGAAGTTTCCATGGTCTATGCGCAGCTGTACAGATGCAAAGAGGTGTTGAACCAAAATTCTTTTGACCTTTATGTGTGTGGTAGAGATTGTTATCTAAAACATAATGGCAATGGACATTGCCAAGAGTCTCCTGGTGCTACAAGGAAATGTGTAAGATGGTATCGATCATTGTTAATAATATTGACAAGCTTTTTTGCATGATATCCACTGACTTGATATATTTACGGGTCTGTTAAATAGTAGCGCATATAGTTTTTGTTACATTATCTCTTGGTAATACATCTGATTTCTATTATGACACTCATTGGGTAAAAAGTTAATCAAGTGTAAAAATAATATTATAAAAAATACTTCATACTCACATAAATAGTCACCAATGTGTATTTTAAAAGTTTTTTGCCTGACAAATTGACAAAGAGGTTCAATTAGTTGAAATTTTCGAAGTTAGTAATCCCTCCGTCCCATAATAATTATGTTTTTTTGATTTTTTTAAGTTTTTTCAACTTTAATCTTAGATATTTTTGTTTGTGTTATATAATATTTTATTCAAAATATGTGAATAAGTTGGTTTTTAATTGCATTTTCATTAGAATAATTTTTATCAAGTATTATATAATACAAACAAAAATATATAAGATTAAAGTTGATTTTTTTTTTCAAAAAAGTAAAAGATGACAATTACTTTGGGACGGAGGGAGTAATTATTACTATATATATTAGGAGCCGTGTTAAACATCTTCGCTTCAACGACGGGCCAAGGCTTAGCCCATAAAATCAGCCCAACCTAAAAAAGAAAAGTATACCCCCCCCCCCCAAAAAAAAATATGCAACAAATTGCGAAAACTACCCTTAACATTTTACTATATACGATTTTTTACATAACAAATTTATTTACCAAATATAAAAAAATACGTAGCTTTTTCTTTTAAAAAATAAACCGACGAAAACGCCTCTGGATTATTAACAAAACGAGCGAAATATAATTACTCCTGACATGCGTACAATTTTATAAAAAAATGTTGAAGTTTAACAAATAAAAACTTTCAAAATGCATCCTTAACCTACCAAATAACTTCAAATTTATCCTGAAGTTTGTTTTGAAACTAATGGGGCTAAACACGTACAGTTCTATGAAAGTTTAACAAATCGCTATCGAGTTTTTTCACTCAAACATTAGTACCCAAAAATCTTAAACAACAGAAAAGAAAACATACATAACACAAAATGCATACCACCACCAAAGGATCGACAAACGTCATCATGAAATCACATCTAATTATTTAAAAGTAAAATCTCCATATTGATTAAACATTGATATATATTCACATATAGCTTTACTTTAATTTTAGAACTTGTGTAAAAGTGATGTTTTTTTTGTTTTTTTTTGTGGGCGTGAAATGTCACAGTCATCACGACAAGGGCAACATGGGCCATAGGGGCCTCATATTTTGGAGAGGCACCAATTTTTTCAAAAGCCCAACTCATGTATACATTTTTCAGAAGCCCAACTCATTTATACATCACGTAATATCGTGTCATTACAGTTTCAAATTTTTTTACCCGACGAGCGGGTTTGGTTCATAAAAGCTTCGCTATAAAGTGCATAAACATATACTTGTAATGGTACATTTAATGATAATCTCTTACTTGTAAGGGTTTAGTGTTGGTTTCGTCATTAGAATCCCTATGTTTCGGTATAATTGAAGTCCCATAGCATGAGCCCGTTGTTCCAGTGACTTAGACCATTTTTTCGCATTAGCCTTTAGATTCAAGAGTTAAGTCTAATGTGTTATTATAACAGAAACAAACGCACGGCCTGTTTATAACCACAAAAAAAACCACGCACCCCACCGATGGCCGTGTTTGGTGGCGTGGGTTCGTGGTAATATGTCGAATAGGTGTATGATGATGGTTATGATGATGGTGGCTCGGTGGTGGAGTCGCTAGTGGTGAATGAGGTTGGGAACGGATAGATTCGGATGATGGAGTCTTTTTGTCTTCGCCGGATTCTGTCCCAGCGGAAAACTTTTCCGGCGGCGGCGAGTGGTGGCCGGCGGCGGTGGGTGGTGGGGGGAGCTCGCCGGAGAAGATGAGTGGGAGAGAGAGAGTTTGAGGGTGGTGTGTTTTATATAAAGATGGAAATGAAATAAGTGTATAAGTTTTATATATTATATAAAAAAACTAAAGTGACAATTATATAAGTTTGTGGGTAAAAATGTAACCTTTTTTTCATATACCTTTTTGATAAAAGCGGTTCGGGACTCATTTTGAGCGCTTAACTGGATGATTCAACTCTCCTCGAACTTGCGCCATTGTTTTTCAAATCATTTTTCCGATAAAAATGAGTATTCGCTTGATAATATTTCATAAATATTTTATAACATTTAATAAAATATCTGTTATTCATTTTATGAACTGGTTTCGCTTCGTCCGAAATAAAAATGGATTTCAACCCGAGTATCCGCGTTATCCACAACGCTTTTAATTAAAATTGATGACTAATTTATTTAATATTTTATTAAATAAATACAGATAATTAAAAACAAATTTAAAATTGTTTTTTGTGTTCCGCGTTGTATATTTGTTCGAATAATGTTTGCGGTGCTGTTTTAGAGCCTTTTCCCGGCTCGTTTCATGTATCGGGCAAAACTGAAAAAGTTGTCAGGAATTTCATTCCACATCAAATTGCTTTAGAGTCCGAGTCGTGAAAACGTGATTTAGATGGTCGTTCTTATAAGTCAAGCCAGACCCTAAAAGTCAAAGATTGACATCGTCATTCTAAATTCCGAAAATCCTCGGATGTTACACCCGGGAATGTCGCCCGGGAATTATCTGTTATCAAAACCATATCTCTATTTGTGTGTTGGGGTAATGTCACAGCAGGTATAACACAAAACGAAAAAAAAAGAAAAAGAAAAACGAACTTGGCGATTTTAACAGACCACCACCACCTCCCCACAACCACTGAACCCACCACCGGCACTCCCCACTGCCACTCACACTCGCACACGAGCACACGAACCCCCCTCCTCCTCTAAACATAATTCTTTCCTTTACCCTCAAAATGATAATTCTTTTACTTCTCTTTCTAATCCTCTAATTAATCGGTTGGTGGAGTTTAATTTTTGCAACGATTTATGAGGTGAAGGTGGTGATTATATTTTGATTGGAATTTTTGAGCACACCGAATGATGTTTAATTGTGTTAAAGACTTTTTTTGCATTTACATGAGTGCGGTCTGAGTCCACAGCCTAGCCGAGTCAACAGCCGAAAAGGTATGTTTATTTTTTTTTCTCCTTTTGGTATCCCGGGGGACATGTCGCCGGGGAATGTTTATTGTTTAAATTTTTTTAGTTTATAGTTATTATTAGGTGAATTGCATTGAAATTATGTATGTTTCGTGTTTATACGGATATATGGGTTATTATTGTTGTGAAAGTGGAATTGAACCGTTTTTTTTTTATTATAAGGAATGTAACCGTTTAGGAAAGTTTAGGATTTTAGTGATTAAATTCGGAAAATTCCCGTCTGAATTTAATCATCCTATAGAAAACCCGTCCGAAATTAATTTGTTAGAAATTAATTTCGGAAAGTCCCTTGTTTGGGACTGCTTTTTGAATGTTTTGTCTCATTAGATATCAATGCGTAATATAGGTTTTACTAATTGAGATGATTCGATAGTGTTTCTCCTTTACTCCACGAATATGTCTTTTTAATACACATATTTTGGGGAGTTGAGGGGAAATGCTGCCGAAATTTTTCAATAGTAAATAGGTTAATTTCCATTCATAAATATAGACGAATCATTCAAAGAGCGTGTTAGGATGGCCTTCATATTGCACTAGTGAACAAAACATCTCGTATTCCCTCGTTTGAATGTGTTAAAATTAAGTTTTTTAATAATAACCTAATTGTAATCGTTAAAACGCCAGTTATGGTAATTGAATAAGATTTGGGACACTTTTAGAGCGTCATGAAAAAAGCCATTTTATACTGACCAACAAAATTTGGTCCATGATTGGGCCAAGCCGTTAGTGAATAGTGCCGGGAATATAAAATGTCCCATGCAAGTCTTGTCGAACAGTATTGTGGGTATCTATAAAAAACCTTCCAAAACACATTACGAGATATGGGTGGGACCCAGGTTATAAAACATGGGTTCACCACGGTGAACCGGATCTTCCTCCGCTACCGCCAGTAATAGATAACACAAGACAACCTCAGATGAGTGACATGATAGCGTTACTTAATGATCTTAGCTATATTCCTCCTAATAATGAACAAAATGAGCCAATTCAAGAAGATATTGGTGAGACAAGTAATGAACCGACTCAAGCTAAATGTAACGAGTTTGAAGAGTTATATCCAGTGCAAACGAGGAGCTATACCCCGTTTTGATGTAAAGGGTAGATTTAATATTTAGTATGTTACTCGAATAAACTTTATGGCAAAGGTTAACCTATTATAAGGTTAAAGGTAAATATGACTGATTCTATATATCAATGGAAAATACTAGAGTTTTTCCAACATGTATTTCCTACCACGAAAGGATACAAGCTCCCACCGTCATACTATGCAATAAAGAAGACATTTAAAATGATCGGGTTAGGGTACGAGTCGATACATGCTTGTGTAAACGATTGCTTCTTATTTCGGGGCGACAATAACAAAGATTTGCATTTCTGTCCGGTGTGTAAAATGAGTAGATGGAAAGACAGTAACACACCGGGGAAGAAAGTTCCTAAGAAGGTGTTGCGTTACTTTTCGATCATATCCAAGACTACAACGTTTGAACACAGACAAGTCACAGAAAAACTGCAAAGAAATGACTAGGCAGCTACGGAAAGTGTTACGTAGCCATCCCGTAAGATGCAACACCCGGATTGAATGGTAGAGCATGGAAGATAATCTTGACACAAGTATCCTAATTTGCAAAAGAACCAAGAAATGTTCGATTAGGGTTGGCTGCTGATGGTTTTTAATCGTTCGGTATACCTTATCAGCTTAACACAAGTTCCGTGATAATGACAACAAACAATCTGCTCCGAGGTTATGTAAGAAATATAGTACTTTTATGCAGACAACGTTGTTATATCTGCCCTAAAACACCGGGCAAGGACATTTTGAATGTTTACATGAGGCATGATTGATGACTTCAAGGTTTTATGGGCATTGAAAATGTTGTCCGCGACTATAGACGTTTGCTACAGGCCAGAAGTCAATATGATAGCGATGGTTTAAATGGACCATCAATGATTATCCTGCTCGAAGTAGTTTGTCAGGGTGGAGTGGGCCAAGTTTACAAGGCTTGCCTACATGAAAATGAAGACACTACCATCTGTACTGTGTTAGGCAAAAAGCTTATGTTGGCCCACAAAAGATTCCTTAAAAAAGCCTCCATAAATGGAGGGAGGTCACTTGAATTCAAATGTTAGTATGAAGACGGAGATCCTCCCTAGAAAATTCGATACCGGGACCAAATCCAGGTCTCAACTTTGCAAGAATATGCCCACGCGTGGTGAAGGCTAAACTCCGTTTATATGGGTGGATGATGAAGATAAAACGCAATGTCTTGTCGAGCTGACTGACTAAACGATCTATTTTTAACGAGCATGAGTATTGTCTTTTCTTACACTAAAACACATTTTAGACATCACAAATCAAAATCGAAAAAAATGTGTTGGAGGCCATCTTGAAGACACTTGTTATGAATGACAAATCTAAAGACCCGCTAGGAGCAAGACAAAGACTTGAAAAAGTTTAGGCATTCAAGTTGCTAGTGCTTGGCCAAACCAAAACGGGAATGCTCGAAGCTCAGGCTGCGTAGTTCTTTCATCACGCAGAGCACAAAAAAAAGTTTTGTCAGTTCATCAAGGAGTTAAACTAACCAGATGGGTTCGGATCCAACTTCAAGCACAAAGTGACCGATAATGATAACCAATATAACGGGCTTGAAGTCCTCATGACGACATATAATGATGCATAATACGTTACTTTCCCTACGGACTTCAGCAATACTTGCCCGATGAGGTTGCAAAACCAATAATCGAGTTATGTTCATTCTTTAAGCAAATTTGCTTTGCAACTTTGATGGAGGATGACATGTTGAAAGCCACGATCAATGTGTCGATATTACTGTGCAATCTCGAGCCATATTATCCTCCTGCTTTCTTTGACATTATGATTCACTTGGTTATCCATTTACCTCAAGAGGCTCTTGAAGGTGGGCCTATCCACACCCCGTGGAGTTGTCATTTGAAAGATTCATGACAAAAGCTAAAAGTTATGAGGTACGAAATAAAGTTAAGAGCCGAAGGTTCGATTGCGGAGGGTTATGTTGCAGAAGAAGCATTGACTTTCAGTTCTCATTATTTTCGGGATGTTACCACGAAATTTAATCGTCCCGACCGTAATGTGGAGTGGACCCCCTCCCCCAACGTGTCCAGTTAAAGTTTGTTCCCGATCACTAAGTAAATAGATGGTTTATCATCTGTTATTTACTCGGTTTAGATGCCCAAGAGTTGAAGAAAGTGATATGGTATGTACTTCACAACGGTCCTGAAATCGACACGTACCGGTCCCAGTTCAAGAGGTACGCGTTTTTATTTTGAAACTTCTTTTTCTTAACTTATCTTTTCGATGACTTATTCTAATACCATGAATGTTTTTTAGTAAATTTCCTAATAAAGACATGAAAGAAGAATTCCCCAACTGGTTTGGGTCGCAGGTAAACTTAGACTTATTTTGTGTACTAACTATAAAAATAACGATATCATATTTGTGTTCCTCTATCAATCCTGTCTTCTTAATAGAATACTTCAACAGCCACGTAAGAACAAGACCCATGTGTTAGTGCGCAACCAGCGAGTTATTTGCTTTGGCATGTGATCCAACACCGACTATCCAACTCACTCAACTCTTGCGTAGTCCAAACGGTGTGAGGTTTGTCGGCACAGCCAGGCTATGAACACGCACGAACCTCAAAACATAACACAAGGGCGGCATTTGTTCGCAGGTAGGGAATGAACGGAGAAATGTACTAGGGGGGTCAACATCAAGAACTCCTCGAGTATTCGTGATTTGTCGTCCAATAGTTTGTTGATTCCGAGCTAAGTGGTTTGACACTAGAAACGAAGGTACGTAAAATTCAACGTCTTGTCCATAGAAACAACAGGACACAAGATCTTGGCAAAAAATGAGGCGTTTAAAGATGATCAATACATTTCTCCGCAACACAAGTCAAACAATGCTATTTACCTTCGAAGATTATGCCAGACGACCACCCCACTGGAAGTCGTCGAGCATGTGAATAATAAAAAGTTTTCGGACGGTGTTGTTCATCTTGGTAGAGGAAGATCCTGATGTGTTATATATTTTTGACATCTCATCTGATCTTCCCACTTTCAACTAGTTTGAATGCCTTGATAATGCCGACCTTGCATATAGCTGGTCCAATCAACGGAGGTTGAACTGCAACCCGCCATATAATCATTTTCTTGAAGAAGACGAAGATATTATTTGGATGATGAAGATGCCCTTCCTCATGATTTAGCAATTCTGATTGATGTTCGACCTCGTCATGTTGAGATGAGATGAGGTGTAGAATGTTTATTATTCTATTGAATAAAAGATTGACATGAGTTGTCACTTACACAAGACACTTATATATTCAATGATGAATGAAATTTAATATGATTGTTTAAATGTGTATTATTATTTGGATATGTAAGTATTTGGATGTTGCATGCGATTAAATTATTTTTGGTATCATAAATTTCTATATGTATCCTATATTGTACTTGTACAGATGCCGACGGATGTTTCACGGGGCCACGGCGGTGACTGTAGGTCGGTGATGATCCGTCCCCCTTCACACCATAATACCTACCTGAATTGCGGGGGTTACTTCTCTAACCGAGGTAAGAATTTCTGGATTATTTTAATACAAGCCTAAATTTGATACATTGAATTTGCTTGCCTTGAATTTTTATGACTTTATCACTCACTTGATTTTGCAGGAAAAGGCACCCGTAAACCCAATTTGGGTGGAAGGAAAGCGGGCCGAGTTCACATACCCGCCAAGGATACCCCCGGAAGCCGTCGGTTTAAATAAGATTCACCATATGAAAATGGCCCCCCGTCCCCGATCCCGGTTTTGAGTGGGACGACAAAAAGACCATGATGCCTCTCGGTGGCCATGCATCTCATTGGTCTAACTACCTTGGGGAGCTTATCAGGGAGATGCCTTTGTACTACCCATCTTGGCAGAAGGTCCCGGCGAGAGCGGAAGGCTGCTATGGTTCGTGACCAAAACTGGGGTCAATTATTTCCTTAGTCCTTTTTATGTTTATTTCATTATCGTGTTCCAGTTTATTTTAATGTGTATATTTATCAAAATTCGTTTATTTATTTATATCATATAAATAAATAAACAAATTTAGATAAATATATAAATTATATCTCTAACTCTGTCTTTATTTTGTTGTATATGATTGCAGACCCGGTTTGACTTGACACCTCATATGCAATCCCAGCGCTGGGCAGATATTAATGCGGGCATCCAGCAGCATCTCTAAAAGCTGTACAATACCAACAAAGCTTCTCTCAAGGCAGCGCATTAGGTTATAAACCCCGAGACCGGGACTTATGATGTGGAGACGATCAGACAGGGACCGTCCCCCCCCAGAGCATTACCACCCCGGCAGATTGGAATTCCCCTGATTGCTATTTGAATGATCCCAGGAACCAAGCCCGAGCCGCTCAAAATCGCCAAAAAAAACGAGCTAAAGAGCGACGGTCGTATTGCCGGGCAGGGATCCCGATCACTTGCTCGCCTTCGATGATTAGAAGGTAAATTAAACATTTAATTATTTTACATACATATATACATATATATCTGATTATATGCTTTAGTGTGTTGGTGATTTGTCGTTTTAATCTGTTTCATCTATATACGTGTGTAAGTACAGATGCGACTCAGAGACTCGAGAGTACCCGTCTCTCATCGACACATTTCTTTTGCGTAGACGCACAACCGTTAACGGGTATTCATACCGATGAGGACCGAGCATATACGTAAGTTTTGTTTCAAAACACGCACTTTAATAATTTGTCGAGAAATAATTTAGCAACCCGACTAATAAAATAAACCTATCTTGTGTTTTTTGTCACTACCATAGAGAGATGGTAGGCAGCGGGCTCTAGGCTCCAACACCGAGTTCGGGTGGCCCACACTGTATGAAAGATCAATTCATGGCACGAAAGGGCAAGCAAGCGGTGGCACCTACCTCCCGTGTTGGTAGGAGTACAACCGGGAACGGGCCCAGAGATGTCCTTATATATTCCGCCCCAACCGCCCACCGCCTCAATGCACGCACAACTCCGCCGATGTCGAAAAGCTCAAAAAGAAGAACAAGCACCTAACCAAACAGGTGAACTTGATGATGAAGCTTTTTAGAAGTGGACGACAAGAAGTTTTTCACAGATGCTGGACACAAGTAAGGAGTCAACACTGAGTTTCGGTAAGCGGGAGTGGCGGGTGCGGGGATGAATGAGATTAGCCGACGATGAGGACGCGGCGAGGGACGAAGAGGACGAGGAGGATGCGAAAGTAAGAGACGTTATATATTGGTTAGTATGGCTATTTTGTTTTCTTTACGTTGACTTGCGACCTTTATGTGTAAACCATTTGTCTCCCTATCAAGTTTAATATTGATTTGTAACTTTGCTGGATAAATCAAGGTTTGTGAATAGTAAGCCCCGTTTTGTAGAACTATATTCGTTTATAGGATTTTGGACGATTTAGCTTTATTAATCAAATGCGTTGATCCGTTAGGAGTTGTAATGTTTTTGGTACAAGTTGTGAGTATTTGGATAGAGTCTAAATTAGTTTTATACATGTTTTGATGTTGGTAGATTTTTTTTCCGGAAAAATTCCGAAAATAACTGGAAAATAGCAACTGTGCAGGCTGCAAAAAAAAAAAAAATTTGCAACATATCCCGGGCGACATGTCGCCCGGGAAGGTTAAAAAAAATTATAATTAATCCCGGGCGACATGTCGACCCGGGATAAAGTGCTAAATTATTTATTATTTCTTTTCCCGGGCGACATGTCTACCCGGATAGTGACGAAATAATTTTAGTTTCTTTTTTCCCTGGCGACATGTCGCCCGGGAATAAAGTGAATTTTTTTTTAATTAAATATGCATTCAACAATACAAGTCATTTTATTATTTATAACACCACTTTTCCCGGTCGACCATACGTATCCACCGTGGCACATATTAGTTTGACTGAAAACGTGTGGGTCCCACCAAGTCGCTCGGGAAAGTCGCCCGGGAAAGAATCCCTGGCGAGCTTTCCCCTTCAAATTATCCCCAGCGACATGTCCCCGGGATAATTTGAAGGGAAGAGGCTCGCTCAGGGAAACTTCCGGGCGACTTTCCCGGAGCGACTTTGTGGGACCCACACGTTTTACAGTCAAACAAATAGGTGCCACGTGGAATACGTATGTTCGCCTCTTGAAAAGTGGTGTTAAAAAAAATATAAGTATTGATGAATGCTTATTTAATTAAAAAAAAATTCACTTATCCCGGGCGACATGTCGCCCTGAAAAAAGAAACTAAAATTATTTCGTCACTATCCCGGGCGACATGTCGCCCGGGAAAAGAAAAAATAAAATAATTTCTCACTTAGGTCCCGGGCGACATGTCGCCCGGGATTAATTATAATTTTTTTTTTAACCTCCCGTCTGACAAGTCCGCCCGGATATGTCTGCAAATTTTATTTTTTTTGCAGCCTGCACAATTGCTATTTTCCAGATTATTTTCCGGAATTTTTCCGGAAAAAAATCTACCAAACATCAAACATGTATAAACTAATATAGACTCTATCCAAATACATCACAACTTGTACCAAAACACAATATAAACAATATAACGGATCAACGCATAAGATCTAATAAAGCTAAATCGTCCAAAATCCTAATAAACACAATATAGTCTACAAAACGGGGCTTACTATTCACAAACCTTGAATTATCCGCAAGTTACAAATCAATATTCAACTAGATAGGGAGACAAATGTTTACATAAAGGTCGCCAAGATCAACGTAAAGAAACAAAATAGCATACTAACCAATATATAACATCTCTAACTATCGCCATCCTCCTCGTCCTCGCCGCCGTCCTCATCGTCGGCTATCTCATCATCCCCGCACCCGCCACTCCCGCTACCGAACTCAGGTGTTGACATCAAACTGTTCTGCAACTGTTAAAACTTGTCGTCACATTCTAAAAAGCTTCATCATCAATTCACCTTTTGGTTAGGTACTTGTTCCTTCTTTTTCAGATTTTTTTTCGACATCGCCGGGAGTTGTGCATTGCATTGAGGCGGGGCGTAGGGCGGAATAAGGAATTCTCTGGCCCGTCCCGGTAGTACCCTACCAACACCGGGAAGGTGCCCCCGCTGCTTGCCCTTTCGACCATGGAAATATCTCTTCATCAGTGTAGGGCACACCCGACTCGGTGTTGGAGCCTAGAGCCCGCAGCCTCACCATCTCCTCCTATGTAGTGACAAAAACACAAGATAGTTTATTTATTAGTCGGTTGCTACATTATTTCTCGACAAATCATTAAAGTGCGTGTTTTGAAACAAAACTTACGTATATAGCTCGGTCCTCATCCCGTATGAATACCCCGTTAACGGTGTGCGTCACGAAGAAGGTGTCGATGAGCGACGGGTACTCTCGAGTCTCTGAGCTCGCCATCTGTACATACACACGTATATAAGATGAAACAAATTAAAAACGACAAATCACAACACACTAAAGCATATAATCAGATATATATGTTAATGGTAATGTAAAATCTTATAATGTTTAGTACCATCTCATCTCGAAGGCGAGCAAGTGATCGGGATCCCGGCCGGCAAACGACCGTGCTCTTTGCTCGTTTTTGGCGATTTTGAGCGGCTCGGGCTTGGTTCCTGGGATCATTCCAAAATGCAATCTGGGCATCCCAATCTGCCGGGGTAATGCTCTCGGGACGTCCCTGATGATCGTCTCCACATCATAAGTCCCGGTCTCGGGGTTTATAACCCAATGCGCTGCCTTGAAGAACCTTGTTTGGTATTGTACATCTTTTGGAGATGCTTGCTGGAAATCCCGCATTGAAATATCTGCCCAGCGCTGGGGATTTGCATATGAGGTGTCAATCATACCGGTCTGCAATCATAACAACAAAAACTAAGACAGAGTTAGAGATATAATTTAAATATTTATCTAAATTTGTTTATTTAATTAAAGTTAAAGGAAAATATCTAAAAGATATTTTAGATAAATATCTAATAAATATCTAATAAATATCTAGGGTTATTTAGGGCATAATTAGTGATTTGTGATTTCCGGGTTCGCCTAAACGCGTTTTATTGCGAAACGTAACTCCGTACGTATCCGATAAAAAAAATATGAAATGTTAATAATTATCCTCTACATAATCATATAACACTTGCTTGATGTAAATATTTAATCGTTTGATGCCCGTTTACATTGAACGATAATTTTTAGCTTACGCGATTTAGCTTAACTTTTACGATTTAAAAGCAAATGCGTACAATACTAAAAATAACTTGTGAATTTATTGACGTCGTCAATGACCCTAAAACACGGGGTGTTATACAACCCATTACCAAGCCCATCCTTTTCTTGTTTTTCCTATAACAACCGAACTCACCCCCTCAAAAACACATAGTATCCAAATTTCAAAAGAGAAAAAAATACTCATTCGTCTCCCCCTCCCTACTGTGTCGACACAACAATCACCAAACACCCAAAAATCATCAATCTTGTTTTTTAAATCACTTTCATTCCCTCTCTAATAACTCATAAACTAACCCTCAATCATTCCCCATTATTAAAAACCACCATGCAACAAGATTTATGATTTTTTAATTTTTACAAGATTTTGATTCTTAGGGTTTTTACTTAATTAAATGCAAGAAGATCATCAAGGGTATAAAGCTAATTGTTTTTGAACAATTTTGGTGAATCAAATCAAGTTTTCGAGTCTCTCTTTTGCTCTTGAGGTGTTCGGCCAAGACATCAAAACCACAAGGGTTTGTGGTTTGATCATTTACTTGTTTTCTTATCTCTTTGTAAGTATTCTCTTTGATTTTAATTTGGTTACATATATATTTGCTTGCATCTAGTTATTTTTATGTTTGAGAATCCCTGAGGTAAATGCATGTTGTGGTATTGGTGTTATGGGTGAAATTTGGTGAATGAGTAGAAGAGTTAGGATAGTAGTAGGAGTTGGGTGATGATTTGAGTTGGTTTTGAGACACTTTAAGGTTAGTCATTTAGGTTAGAAAGTTAGGCGTATAATTCGGCAAATTAGTGATGTTGTAAACTGAGAATCAATTGTTTATTATGATAGAGGTCGTTCTAATGTTCGTTTTTGTATAAATTAGGACTTCTAATTCTTAAAAACGAGAAAGTTATGGCAATTTGAAATTTGAAAAGTGAAATCGGCAAATTCTGCATAGGGCGTTTTTATGCATAATTTTTAGTCACTTTGCGAGTACCATATCTTGATCATACTAAAAGCTTTTCTGGATTTTCTGGTGCCTAAAATTAAATTAATCGAACCTAGTTTCCAATGGTTCATGCCTTATTGATTTTCAATAAGTATAAGTTAGTCAAAAGTGAGTTGCAAAACAAGTTGTCAAAAATGAGTTTTAGAGTCCGAATTTGGGCTGTAAAGATGTAGTGAGCAGGCGGATCCAAACTTAATATTTTTCGACGAAATTTAAACTGTAGCATCTTCATAATGTGCATGACTCTCCTGAAAATTTTCAGATTTTTTTGTATAGTTTAAAGGGTCAGCTCATGCCAAACTTTTGCAAAGTCCAGCAGACCCTGTTTAAGGATAAGATGCATTGATGTATTTTCAAAAATGGTTAGAATTGACTATGGTTTTTAGGGAAGCTACTATAGTTTAACAACATATATAAGTGAGTAGGCATAGAAGGGCAACGTCGAATTCGACCGTTTGGCATCTCCTTAAGTATGGTGAACATCTAGTAAAAACCAGCGAAATTTCAGAAATATTACATGTAGCATTCTTTGTGATTCTCAATCATGGATTCTTAAGCATAGGATATTACTACATTCAGATATATATAAATATGTATCCATTTACTCATATTACGTTACATTTTATTATAAGTGTGAGTTTTAATTACGCGCCAATACTATAGGTCGCGGTTGATCGTTGGCATTCGTCTTCTTCGTTGAGATTTCTAGAATCACTACTTCTATACACGGTGAGTTCATAGCCTCGCCTTTATAAATTTTAAATGTTTTCATAAACCATGCGAGGGAGATACATGCTAGTTTTTACAAATTGAACACAAGTTGTTTTTGGTATGTTGGACCCGAATATATATCTTGAATGCATGAGTAGCATTTGCCAAAAGACCGCAATTTCATGAACCATCAACTACCTATGATGGGTAGCCGTTGTTACAATTAGTAGATCTATGGGCTTGACAACCCGGTTTGGTGTTTGGGGATGCATCCATTGCGGGAACACCCAATGTTCAGACATATTGTATCAAGATGTTAGTAGGTATGAGACAAAGATACCTAACATGGGGGCAATATTATTATTGAATATATCTTAAGTGATCTTTATTAGTCGATGGGATCGGTGTTACGAGCTCAATGCAATGTTTCCTAGTAGCTTGGTGTACAACATGTTATCCGATAATAATTAATAATGCTTGTGTTCTAACTTTTATTCATATAAACTCTATGAATTCATTCAACGTTTTTCGTTGACTTTTTAGCATGTTTTATCTCAGGTAATCATGGATGATGACTTGGTATGGACGAGGAGTATTACGCAAAAGTTTTCCTAAACTTTTCTTGTTCCAATCTCTAAAAACTTTTATGTTATGTCTTTTAAAAATTATGTTATTTTATGGTGACGATCTTGTGGACAACTATGTACTCTGATTTCAAGAGTGGAACTAATATTTTATAACGTCTCTTTCGAGTCGTTCTTTATATTCTTATGTGATTGGCCAAGAGTTTTACAGAATTAGAGTATCCTCTTGAATAATGTTCCAAGGCCACAACTGAACGACTCGACTGGCATAACCCTGAGGCAAACCGTATCCGTTCGATCTCAGCAAACCTCTCCCATTGATTCGAGATCATCAAGGCCGTCAAGTCATCCTTTAGGATTTCTTTATCAACAACGACCTGGAATATCTAAAAGGTGGAGATTTAAGCAGACGGTACTCAACCTCGGTTACAAAGACAAAGGATGCTACATATGAGATCAAATGGAATGAAGACTTGGTTTGTAATTTGTGGAGTCCTGTAAAGGTGATATATGATAAACATGCTTATTGGGGTATTTCACACTGG
Organism: Tanacetum coccineum; assembly: GCA_026074375.1. NCBI lineage: Eukaryota > Viridiplantae > Streptophyta > Magnoliopsida > Asterales > Asteraceae > Tanacetum > Tanacetum coccineum. Next base: position 134,601 of record BQNB010000334.1, read on the forward strand.
GTTCCCAAACGTCAACATTTCTACGGGTTTGCTGCCAACATGACTTCGTTAAAGGATGTCTACTCCAAGAAAAGAATCATTGCGGTTACCAGACTTTCGATTATGAAGAAGTATGACTACGGTCACTTGGAAGAGATTGAAGTTCGGTGAGAGGACCAGAAGCTGTACAAGTTTAGAGAAGGTGATTTCCCATGACTTCGCCTACAAGACATAGAAGACATGTTACTTCTAATTGTTCAACAGAAGCTGACCAATCTCACAATCGATGAACGATATGACTTGAATGTGGCATTACGTATGTTCACAAGAAGGATTGTAATTCAAAGGCGGGTGGAAGATCTTCAATTAGGTGTCAAAAGTTACCAAAAGAAGCTCAACTTCACCAAGCCAGACACATTCAGGTCAAATCTCAGGAACATGACCACATACACTGCATATTCAGACCCTAAAGGAGTGATATATAAGGACCAGATGAATAGAAACAGATTGATGGGCACTGATGAACTCCATAAATTCAGTGATGGCACACTTGTAACATCCGAGAATTTTCGAATTTAGAATGACGATGTCAATCTTTGACTTTTTAGGGTCTGGCTTGACTTATAAGAACTTAGACAAACGAAGGGCTCGGGTTATGGTTCAGGATATCGACAAGCAGCTTTATGAGAAGAGGTTGATGTAGAATTTAGAGAATTCGTTAGTGAAGAGAAAACAGAAAGACGTCAGGGCTGCCATGGAACGGACAATAAGAAATTGTCACTAATGAATCCTAACTTATTCTAGGTCTATCATCTCGTATCTAATAATTCTGTGAACTATGTAAATAAATAGTGTAGACTAGAATATAGGCATAAACGATGATTGAGTAGGAATTTTTCAAGAATTTCCTTAGTACATACAAAAAATTCAAATTAACTTACTCAAACACCATATATTCCCACATAATTTGAGGAGGAGAATTAAAATGTTCCAATATTCAGCTTGTCAATAATTGGACATTGTTTTACCCTGCATATGTTTAAATATTTATGAATCAATAGGAAGATCCATACATTCATCAAGAAATTAGACATTTTGATAAGGTGAGAAATTGAATAAAATATCATGGCTAAAGATGTAATTTCAAAGACTCCAGTGCAAGCATCTCCATTCAAGTTGTGGGTATATCCTATATCATAACACGGGATCGATTCTTGGATTTGGCTAGTTTCTAGGAGAGAGGAAACACTAAAGAGAGAAATCCTAGAGAGAGAAAGTTTTCTTTGTAAAAAGGAAAATAATAACTAGCTGCCATCTTCCAAAGTTGGCAGAGGCATATAGTATAGTACTCACAATAGACCGGGTATTCGTACCCGACTAAAACCGCTAAAACATACTTTAACCTATTAAACTACACTATAATAAACAGTAAAATACATGGGGTGACCGAGTCTTTTTCTAATATCTAACAATCTCCCCCTAAGGGAGGTCACCCCAGAAAATACCAAACTTTACTCACGTCGGTCTTTAGCTCGTAGACCATGATATCTTGTACCTTTAGGATAGTAATCTTTTGCTTCCTCATACGCTTGTCTTTACTGTGATCTTGAGCTTTCTTGAGATCATCGCCAAACATAATCCTAGTAACATCATCTTGTGATGGATTCGCCATCTTGTGCACTTGTGAAGAAATACATGACATCAGAGTTTGCGGAAGCTTGACAACCTTTAATGAGTCTTTCATAACATCATAACAGTGTAGTCGTGTCTTGGCATTCGGTTATTACTTTACATCTCAAGGAACCTAGGAATTTCCATCTCATCTTCCATCTTTAATATACCTGTAATAAAACATTTAGATAATAAAGAGAAAATTGAGTTGAAAAGACAGAACTAAGTGTTTCTTATAAATATTTGTAACACATCGAAGTTTTTTGATGTTTTGTCAAATGGTCCATAACCGTCAACTTCTTGATACACGAACAAGATTGATTTCACACAGAATCGCACCCATCGTTATCATATCCAGTTGTTCACCACAAGATTGATTTCTTATAGACTCGCAAACAAGTCACCTACCAAGAGCTTTGTTTGATGTTGCTCATCAAATTCCCATCTTCATTGTGAAAAAATCCATCGTTTCACTCGGATGTTTCCTTGCAATATCACAATGAATAAGCGTAGGACTCATATAGGATAGAACTTGTTTCCACAGTGTGGTGAAAGACAAAAGATGGATAATGAGTGGTCCTAATGAATTATTACGATCTCTTGGCTCTAGACTCAATAGTGCGTTTTGTTTCTAGTAATCGGAGGCTGGATGTAACATCCGAGAATTTTCGAATTTAGAATGACAATGTCAATCTTTGACTTTTAGGGTCTGGCTTGACTTATAAGAACGATCATCTAAATCACCTTTTTCACTGACTCGGACTCCCCTAGCAATTTGACGTGGAATTGAGACATTCCTGACAAAGCTTTTTTTTTTAGTTTCTTGCCCGAGACCTGAAACGAAGCCAAAAAGAGGGTTAAAACAGCACCGCAAAACATTATTCGAACAATATACAACGCGGACACCAAAAACAATTAAAATTGTTTTTAGTTATCAGTATTTATTTAATAAAAATATTAAATAAATTATTCATGCTTTGTAATTAAAAGCGTTTTGAAACGCACTATAACAGTGTGAAAATCCATTTTTATTACGAAAACGAAGCGAAACCAGTTCATAAAAGAAATAACAATATTTTATTTTAATGTATATAAAAAATTCAGAATATTTTTCAAATAAAAGACTCATTCTCTATCAGAAAAATGATTTGAAAAACAATGGCGCAAGTTTCATGCGTTCAATCATCCGTTAAGTCGCTCAAACGAGTCCCGAACCGTTTTTATAAAAACTATACCAAAAATGTTACACTTTAACCCCTCAACTATTAACTTGTCACATTTAAAATATATATATATAAATCTTATATATCATTTTTTTCATTTCATCTCATATTTACACACATATATCTCTCTCTCCCATCTCCCTCCTCTCTCACATATCCGGCCGGCCACCGGCGACCGCCACAACAGCCGACGGAAAAGTTTTTCGGCGAGCTATTCCGGCCAACACCAAAAGTCCTCCCCATCTCCCGATCCGCCGACCCACGCGCCTCCACTCGCGTTTCTCCACCACCACCACTCACCCACCGAAACCACCCCTACCATCACCATAACACCATCTACACCATCATCATAACACCACTATCATCACCACCGAACCCACGCCACCACCACAGCCACCGTGGGGTGCGTGTGGTTATAAAAAGGGTGCGTTTGATGTTATAAATACAACAAGGAGTGTTTGTTGCTTCGGCTGTTAAAGAAGCCGGGGGGGTGTCGAGTTGTGGGTTGACAGCCGGGGTGCGACAGGAAGGGTGTGTTTTTTGTGTTCGGTTAAAAAAACCCCAGGGGTTTGTGTTAGGTAGCAGTCAACCCACCACAAGGGTGTGTCGTTTTGGCAGTCACACAACCCCCAACAAGGGTAGTGTTTCGGTTAAAACCACCAACAAAGGTTTTGGATGTTCACCACAAAAATGGTGCGTCGAGTTTGGGCACCACAGCCGCAAAGGGGCGTTTGGTTCTTGTGGTTATCACCGAATAAGGGTGCGTTTGGGTTGTCTTATAACACCAAAAGGGGTGTTTGTTTGTTGGTTGGAGTTGACACCGTATAACCCCGGTGAGGAAGATGAGTCGGTTTGGGGGTATAAAACACAGGGTGTTCGTATTGGTTTGTGGGTTCACACACCTCGAGGGATGCGTGGGTTTTGGTTTGAGTCGGGTGGGACAAAGCCGAGGGGAGGGGGTGTCGGTTGGGTGACCACACGACAATAGGGTGGCGTTTGGTGTATCACAACCCCAAGGTGTTAGGTCTCGTACAGCCCACCCGAAGAAAGGGACGTGGTTAGGGGCAGTCACCTCGAGGGAGTCCGTTTGGATTTGTAACAGCCCCCCCTAGGGCGTTTTTGGGTGTGGTTTTGGGGTATAACACAAAAAGGGGTGTGTCCGAGATGGCTGCGGACAGCCGAGGGTATTCATGTTTAGGCAGCGAAACCACCGGGTACAAAAGGGTGTGTTTGGATTTAAGACAGAACCGCACAAGTGCGAGATAATGGCTGTCAAAATAGCCAAGAGGGTGCGTTTGGCTTAACCCCACGCACAGAGGGTGCGTTTTGGCTGTCCATCAGCAGGGTGCGTCGCGTTTGAGGGTTGTTTTCATCCGAAATAAATGAGTTTAAGGTTTAACACAAAATATATAAATGTTTCATAATTTGATCGAAAAATATGTAGATGAATATTAGAACTTTGCGCGGTCTATTAAAATATGAAAATTTACAACGTGGACTGATATCATGTATAAGATGATAATAAGTCATATTTGAGACGCGAATTTGACTAAAATGGACATTAGTGCCTTATATCACGAGTAATTTAAATCAAAAATAGAACATAGATTCGTGATTCGAGACCTTAAAAAGTTAGACTTTGCTATACAATATACACCAATATAATTTTGAACGGACGGTTTTGTGAAAAAAATAAAAAAACGGGACTTTCTAACTTCCCAATAACGAAGAAATTCGGGATTTCGAAATCGGCATATACACACTTTTAAGTAGAAAAATAAGTTATTTTTCATAAATAATTAAAAATTGACAGATCTTATATTAAATTAAAAGAATTTGATAATATCGATCCGATCAGCCTCCCGGCGAAACACGCAAGTAGCTTCGTTAATGACATTGTTACTTTACCGCCAGGATTGTCTCCTGCTTTAAAAGTTAGAATATAGCGATCAAAACTAAAGGTCGGACTTATTATAATCAAATTAAAATAATCCGTTTTAAGATCAATATTCGGTTCTAAAACGGAAGGTCTAAAAATAGTAACTTTCTTTAAATATAAGAGATAAAGTTCTATTGGAACGGAAAAATAGTATATATACAAAAAAATATAGTAAGTTAAGGTTTTACAGACGCGCAAGTGGATTTCTCATCAACATGTATAGTAATTCATACATATAAAAATATGTATGATTTCTGTAAACGAATGACGCATCGTTGATTCGATTTAAAACTGTATTATAATCGAGGCGCATAATTATAGGTCGTGGTCCGAGGATCGTTGCAGATATCAGTGTAATTTAAATGGGATTAAATGATCGTGTCTTTAATCAATGTGAGTTCATAACAACGTCTTTTTCTCAATCTTTGAATGTTTTTATAACCCCGAGGGGATACCAGCTTGTCTACAAAATTCTTAATACTTGGTTATCTTATAACAATGTTATTGGTTTTAAAAGGGATTTGTGATTTTATAGCCCCATGTTTTACTGTTTTAACATATCTTTTTTGGTGAGAAACATGCCTGTTTTCAATGCATTACAGGAATGTTTTACAAATCGGATTACATACTTAATTTTGCAATCAGCTCGCTATGGATACATATTCTGACTTTCATTTTTTTAGGTCACAAATGCATACTTTAACATTGAACGATAAAATACGGATTAGCTTAGGCTGATTGAACTGATAGCAATCAAATTACTGCCCGGAGTGTTCTATCGAGGGGACATCGGTAACGGGACGGGAGTACAAATTTTATTACAATTACTGCCCCGGCGTGTTCATGGAGGGACACCGGTAACAAGAATATATATATATATAAAAATATATATATTAAATTATATCTATATATAATATATATAATATATATATATAAATATATAATATATATATATATATATACCATATTGTATCAACTGCCCCCAAATAGGGTAATACAAGACTACGTCACAGCGTCATGAACTGTAAAATCACTTGGAGGTGATGCGCTGAATGTTTATAGAATAGAATTCTATTCGGGTGAGGATCCTGTTTCGGGTGATTAGCGTTCACTTGGTAAACAACATTATATGCGGATGTCCGCTCTCACTCCCCCCACGCAATGATATAAAATAGATCTATATCGGATGGACCCACATCCCCTTTCGGGTGACATAACATATCACTCAGGTGAACGAACTTATAAACATGCGGATTATATCGTTGGGACCTTCGGCCTCCCCCAACATGGCAACGAAATTTAATAGAGATCGGGCACGGAATTTATAAAGTGCGGAGCAATGTCCACGGAATTAACATATAGTGACCAATTTTTGTACATAAATGTGTTAAGCAAATCATTTTAAAATCTTTGGATAAAATTTGTAACTTTTGGTGACATAAAATGGGTACATGCATTCGTTATAAATCTATGGGGTTATTACATGGTACTGTGATGATACAGTGGATTACATATATATTTAAACATAATCTAAGACTCACCAACTTTAAAAATGGTTTGACACTATTAACATGTTTTTTCTCAGTGAATTAGATGGCTTGGACTATTATGTGCATAGGAGTCTATACATACAAGCTTTTCATTGTGATGCAAATTATGTGGACAAATGTAATTATTAATATCAGATTTTTATTAAATCTACCATGTAAATATTTCAACAGACACCTAAGGTCGTTCTCTCTTGTATCTAATACCTGTGTATTACGAAGTAACACCCCATTTGGTATTCCGTTGCGTTGTATGTGATTTTTGGGGTGTTACCGTTTGGTATCAAGCAAGGTTTATAGAAGAACTAGGTTGCATAGTTTACCCTAGACTAAACCGTTTACACAAATAATTGGCATCACAACAAACATTTTTCAAAGTGCATACTCACTACTTGCTTATGTGCTTACATTACGTGTTGCATTAAGTGCTTACGTGGCATACATATATATAATATATATATGATTGAGCATTCCTTTCAGCGGATATCGCTACCTTATTTATATAAGAGTTAATTAATATAAATACCGAGCGATTTCTTAAGACATTGTGTGGTTGCACAATGGTCTCAATTATACTGTCAGACATTGTGAGTGGCACATGGTCACAATTATACCTCACATTGTGAGTTATACAATGGTCTCCATTTTAACTTCTTAACATTGTGAGTTGCACAATGTCTCATTTGTTTTTCAGACATTGTAGTTAAACAATCTGGTCTTTAAGAAATATTTTTTCTTCCATAACTTTAATATAATATCGTATACAACGAGACCGTCATAATTTTGTTTACATGAATGACGTATGAATTTAAGATATTACCAGTCTTATATAGCGGACTGTTAAAATGAGGATTGATATGAAGAATCTAAATTAACCAAGCCCGTCACAGTTCTGTTTACACGGGATTGTTTATGAATATCTAAGTAAGCAACTCTTGTATAGCGGGATCCTTGTGTATATAGGAGGATCGATATGGAAATCACTATACTGATTTGTTTATGATGAGAATCTTAACCTTATTTACTCAAACCGAGTACTCCATTAATATCTTGAACTCTATGTGATCTCGCCTGACAGTTTTACTCCCACTTTCAAAGACGAATTTAAAATCACTACTCGTCTCAATACACAGTAAGCACAACATCGTCATGTCAACCACCTTAGAAGTTATTGAGAGTACGTGTATTCCAACCGGAACTAGATAAGTAGGAGGTTTAATAATTTTTATTATTTGAAAGGATTGGGACTCTCTCAGTTACATAAATAAATTAATAAATCACCGAACCATAAAGTTTATCATTTCTATACTTACCATAAATTTGGACGCTTCTTTAATGTAAATAGAAATAATAAAATGGAGTGGTGCTAATGGTATCCGCTATGACATACAACCTTGAAATCATAATCAATCAGAATCCGTTAAAAAGTTTTAGAAGCACAATAGTGCTTTTGCACATCCGGCAAAAATCTTAAGGCCTCACTTAGGACTACCTTATCTTCATTCATAAGTTAAATTCCTTATGAACATTGAGCAGAGTCTTTTTGCAATCACACGAACTGTCATGTGGAGCTAACAGGACTGAGTTTGCAATACCCATCACCATTTGGTTATATCATTGACGATATGGTCGCTACTCGTTGGGTCCCTAGGAGATCGGTCCCGACAGATACAAAATTTAACCAATAGTTAAGCAACTCCCCTTAAACAAGATAAACACTATAGGCCTAAACCATAGTTTGGACTCTTCATTTCGGGCCACTAGATAGGTCAGACTAAGGCTCGGTACCTCCTAGTAAATGCCAAGGAACTGGCAGTCTGACGTGGCTTAGTGAGAGTAGTACTGGTTTGGTGCCTGCGGGAAGTCCCAAGCAAGGAGAAAACAAAAGCAAAACGGTGAACATAGGGCAAAGCAGACAATAGTGTGGTCCTGAGTAAGCGGGATGTTCGAAGTAGAGCGATACCAGTGGTGTTTATATTCAATCATAAAAACTTTGACATATTTTTTCTAAAATATCTACCTAGATGGATTATATATCTGGTCAACTTAGCCAAACTATTGTATGTTGAGAGTGTACTAAACCATCTAAACTTGTCTGAAGAAAGCTATCATCGTCTTCTTCAGAAACGGTTTAACATATTTTAAACCTTTTTCTCCGGTCACACAACCGGATAACAACAAATTTAATCTCGGGAACGAGATTTCTTTAAGGGGTAGGTACTGTAACATCCGAGAATTTACGAAATTTAAGAATGACAATGATCAATCTTTGACTTTAGGTCTGGCTTGACTTATAAGAACGATCAACCTAAATCAACGTTTTTCACGTACTCGGACTCTAAAGCAATATGACAGGAATGACATTCCTACAACTTTTAGTTATTGCCCGAGACCTGGAAAAACAGCCAAAAGGTCTAAAACACACCGTAAAACATTTATTCGAACAAAAATACAACGCGGACACACAAAAAAAAACAATTAAAATTGTTTTAAGTTATCAGTATTATGTAAATTAATAAAAAATATTTAAATAAATTATGCATCATTTTTAATTAAAACAAGCGTTTTTGAAAACGCGACCTATTCAGTTTGAAATCAATTTATATTTCGGAACGAAGCGAACCAGTTCATAAAAGGATAACAGATATTTTATTTAAAGTTATAAAATATTTCTGAAATCATATCAAATAAATACTCATTTTTATTCGGAAAAATGATGTTGAAAAACAATGGCGCAAGGTTTTCGTGCGTTCAATCATCCGAAAGTCGCTCAAACCGTCCCGAAACCGTTTTTTTAAAACTATACCAAAAATTGAACACTTTTAACCCCTCAACTATTAAACTTAGTCAACATTTAAAATATATATATAAAAATCTTATATATCATTTTTCATTTCATCTCATATATACAACATATATCTCTCTCTCCCATCTCCCTCCTCTCTCACATATCCGGTCGGCCACCGGCGACCGCCACCACAGCCGCCGGAAAAGTTTTCCGGCGAGCTATTCCGGCCAACACCAAAAGTCCTCCCCATCTCCCGATCTACCCGATCCGCCGACCCACGCGCCTCCACTCGCGTTTCTCCACCACCACCACTCACCCACCGAAACCACCCCTACCATCACCATAACACCATCTACACCATCATCATAACACCACTAGTCATCAACCACCGACACCACAGCCAACCACCACAAAGACACCGTGGGGTGCGTGTGTTATAAAACGGGTGCGTTGATGTTATAAATAACAACACTAGTGTTTTTGTTGTCTTCGGCTGTTAAAGAAGCCGGGGGGGTGTCGAGTTGTGGGTTGACAGCCGGGGTTGCGACAGGAAGGTGTGGGTTTTGTTTGGTTCGGTTTATAAAAACACCAGGGGATTGTGTTCGGGTGGCAGTCAACCCACCAGAAGGGTGTAGTCGGGATTTGGCAGACCACCACCCCACCACACAGGGTGTGGTTTCAGGTTAAAAAACCACCAACAGGGCGTGTTGGGTTCATATAGTTTTGTTATATATACCAAAGAGGGTGCGTGGGGTTTAAAACCACCACAGCACCACTTAGGGTGCGTGTGGTTTGGGTTGTAAGCAAAAAAAGAAAAAGGTGCGGGTTGGTGTAACCACCACGAAGGGTGTGGGCTTGCTTGGCTGCGAACACAGCCGGGGGAAAAGGGGTGTCGAGTTGGTTTTGTTAGTTATCACCGAGGGTGTTTGTTTGGCTGTTATAAACAGCCGTGGGGAGGGGGTGTTTGGTTGTGTTTGGTTGTTGTTTGGTTGTTCGGAGCAAGACAGCCGGGAGGGTTGGGGTCTCGGGGTGGTGGTAAGCCCCGAAGGGTGTGTTGGTTTGCGGGTTTCACAGCCGGGGGCTGTTGGGTGTTGGCTGCGAAACAGCCACTGGCTGCGTTTGGGTTCGAGTTGGGTTTAACAGCCGGGTGTTCGTTAGTTGGGTTTGGTTCGCGGGTCAGCACCACAAAAGGGTGCGTGAGGTTTAGCAGCCAACAAGGGTGCGTTGGTTTGGGTTTCATAGCCGGGAGGGTGTTTGGTTTGGGTCGGGTTTGACAGCGGGACAGCCACGAGGGTGGGGGTTTGTTTGGTTAAAAATCGCACAAGGGTGCGTTTGGTTGTAACAGCCAACGCCAAGGGGTGCGTTTGGCTGTTATAAATATAAAAGGGCGTGTTTGGTTTGGCTGCGAAAACAGCCGGGGTGCGTGCGTTTGAGTGTGTTGACACCGAAATAAAGTGAGTTTAGTTAACGCGAAAATATATAAATTGTTTCATTTAATCGATTTATATATAATGTGATGAAAAATATTAGAACTTGCGCGGTCTAGTTAAAATATGATATTAATATTAAAACGAGACTGATATTAATGTATAAGTGATATTAGACATATTTGAGACGAGAATTGGACTAAAAATGGACTTTAGTGCCTTTATGAAACGGATAATATAAAACAGAAAATAGAATGTGGGATTCGGAATTCGAGACTTTGATAAGTTAGACTTTGGTTTATAAAATATAACAAATTATATTTTGACGGACGTTTTGATATAAAACGGGACTTCTAACTCCCAATAACGAAGAAACTGGATCGAAATCAGAATATACACTTTAGTTATAAAATAGGTTATTTTTAATAAATATTAAAAATGACAGATTTATTAATTAAATGATTTGATCACTTTCGAGTCCGTTTCAGCCTTCCGGCGAAACACGAAAGTTGTTCGTAATGGCATTTTACTTTGCCGCGAGGCTTATCAGCTTTAGAAATTGAGATAAGTTAGGATTGGACGAAAAATAGTATATATCCATAAAATATACTCAGGGTTAAGGTTTAAAGACGCGCAAGTGGATTTCTCATCCTTGTATATATATGACTGCTTACATATTAAAAAAATGTTGCATTTCGTGGTAACGATGTACGCATCGTTGATCGTATTTAATACGTGTATTATAATCGAGCGACATAATTATAGGTCGTGGTCGAGATCGTTGCAGATTCAGTTGTGATTTAATTGGATTAATTGATCGTGGTCTTTAATCAATGTGAGTTCATAGCCTCGCTTTTCAATATTTTGAATGCTTTATAACCCGCGAGGGGATACATGCTTGTCTACAAAATCTTATTACTGTGGTTATCTTATAACAATGTGATTGTTTTTAAAGGATTTTTGTGAGTTTAAGCCCCATGTTTATGGTTCTCACATATTTCGGGGTGAAACATGCTTTGTTTACAAATGCATTTACAGGATTGTTTACGAATTGGTTTACATTACTAATTTTGCATATTCGCTATGGGTATACATTATTTGAATTTCATTTTTGGTCACAATATTGCATTACTTTACTATTGAAAATTTTTCGGATTAGCTTAGGCTAACTTGAACTGATAGAAAATATAAATCTACTGCCCGGGTGTTCTTGGAGGGGACACCGGTAACGGGAGTACATATTTTTACACTTTCGCAGGGTGTTCTTGGAGGGGTCCCGGTAACGGGAGTATATACGCATTTACATGTAACTGACAGGGTGTTCTTGGAGGGGACACCGGGAACGGGAGTATTTATATAGCTTTATTTGGCATCCCTGCCACAAATTAGGGTACGTACATGTCACCGTCACAGCGTCATGAACATGTAAATCAAATTGGAGGGTGAGCGCGGAATGTTTATGAAATAGATCTATTGGATGTGGATCCCTGTTAGGGTGATTAGCGATCACTTAGGGAATCGCAACACATTTTAGATTATTCGGGCTTGACAATCCCCGTTAGGGTTGGTGATTTAGCTATCACCAGGTACACGAACGTTATAACATGGTCGTGATATTTTTGTTTGTATTTCGGGGACTAACAGGGCTCCCCCGAACACATACATACTTGGAATCATTTTGGTGACATGTACATCTGTCATGCATTCTTTTATTAAATCTTTGGGATTTAAGGTTTGGTATTTTGATGGCATAAAATGAGTTATGCATCTTTTTAAATTCTTTGGGATTTTTTTACATAGTACTGTGATATACAGTGGTATTACATTATTTTTAATATAATCTGTGAACTATCCAACTTTAATGTTGAACAACTTTTAAGCATGTTTTTCTCTGGTGAATTAGTTGCTTTGACTATTTGTTGTGCAATTGTGTCTGTAACATTCAAGCTTTTCATTGTGATGCAAATTTGGGACAAATGTATTTATGAATTCAGTTTTTATTTGAAATCAACAAAATGTTATTATTTAAAGCGCACCTAGAGGTCGATTCTCTTTGTATCTATTGCTGTGTATTGCGAAGAAATCACCCATTGGTATTCCCGCTGCGTCTTGTATGTGATTTTGGGGGTGTTACGGAGAATTGATCCACCCGAGAATAGATTGTGTTTGCGACCTTCGACGTAGTAAACCTTTTGATCGTGTATGTCCTTGAACCATATCTCCATAACTAGAATTGGAGCAAAATTGATCTTTGCCAAAACGACGATACCCAGTATTTTTTCAAACAAATTGCACAGCAGACGTAGGATTGCTGTCACTGTGCATTTGTGCATCGAGTCAACAATGAATAGGAGAGTTGTACAAATCTGCAAGAGAATTAGAGGACGATGTTCGGAGAAAGGACACATTGGATCCTAAAGTGTTTGTGTATTTTAAAGACATTACTTATCTAGATTTAATTTTCTATGGAAAATGACTTTCTTAGTACATTTCGTTCCTAACTTTAGGTACCCATTTCCTTTTTGTCTTAGGAACCCATGTATATGCTGATGGGCATTGTTGTGCTATCCACCATTTCCACGCCTTATTAGTCTTCTTATACAACATCCTATAGCTAACTCTTTGAATTTGTGATAGTGGATTACTGATGCATACTCGTTTTCTTATGGGGTGTTGCAACAGATTTGTTCGCATTGTCCTTTGGGTTTCTCTATACTACATTAGGCTACATCTACATTAGGCTTCTTTAGTTCTAGCATTCACGTAGCTTTCAATTAATCTTAGCCGAAACCCTAAGCATCATGATTCTCGATTATAAACAACATTTCCACAATAAGTAGAGCATAATAAACAAACAACATTTAAGCATTCGATGTTTTGGAATTTAAATGTCATTAACGCAAGTTAAGGAGCGCTTTGTTTGTTTAGAATACTAGAATTCTAAGGTGTTCTTCTACTTCAGTTTCTTAAACTTTCACATGACTAGTGTTTGGCACGACCTTATCTTTCATTTGATTGCTCCTAGGCTGTGGTCTGCTAACATTAGTTTTGTGAGCTACTCTGCTAGATGTAGAAATACGCGAGGATTAGTATTCATAGGATAGTATGATTCAATGTCGGTGCTAGTCTGTATTGAGTATACTAGCAATTCGATACATGCTCCTGGTTTAATCCCATTTGTGTTTCTAAAGCTTAGCTTTGTGTTGAGGCTAAATTCTCTCTAGGGGTGGCAGTGACTGGTTTTGATAAAACCTTGACTCTTGTTTTAAAAACCGACTTTTTCTTTGCAAAATATTTTCTATCAAAGAAGTCTGCGAAAACGGAGCCGGTTTTCCCTAAAATGATGGTTTTTTTAATCTTTTTGTGCATTTTGGTCTGTCGATACAACAGATGGTATATCAATTAGTATCCACAAGAATTTTCCTTTGCATTTTTCAATGTGTTTTCTTAAACTCATTATTGCTATGTTCTTGTCTTGCAGTTGACGCTTTCAAATTTGTCATTTCAAAATATTGTTCACGTCCATTCGAAATAATTTGAGCCTTTTCTTTTGCAATCTGTGTCATTTTTTAGTTGTTCTTGACAATTCTTGTAAAAGCGTTTTCAAGAGAATGGAGGGTTTTTCTATTTAGCAAAACTACATGTAAAGTTAGTGTAAATCTCTTAACTTCAAATCAGTTTTGTTCAGAAAGCTTTTGTGCTAGCAGTCACATTCACTGACTTTATGAAGAAATACTGCATTGTAATTCATGTGATATCTTTACTAAATCAGATGAAGATTGCAAATAAGAACACATAATTATTCTAGAACCACATTCTGGCAAAGCAATATCATAATGTTGGAAAATTCTGCTCTTATCATATTCAAGTTCATCAAGGTCATCTTACTAGAGATTCAACGTACTTTAAAATCGAATGGCATTTTGGCTTAAGTTCATGTAAATATGCCGAAAAAACTATTCATTCATGGAGTCTTAAGGGGCCAAGGGGCATCAAACATGTCTTTAATCTAGGATTTCATATCTTGCGAGTTGGGTTACGAAGATGAAGAAGGTCGTTTTAATGTTTTACCCATGTCTTGGATTGTCAATTACTTTCAGATGATTAATGGTTATTTGTCATGACATTATATGCTTGTCTACTTTTGCTTATTGTTTAGACACTGGTAAGTAAATCTTATGTTTTTGAAAATATTTTGGCTTTGTTCTTCACAATGATTTTCTCCACATTTTCTTTCATATTTCAATTGCTGTGCGAAATGAAAATTCCTAATGCTGAGTGGGGGGTTGAAAATTTCATAAAGACTATTTAACTGGGTGTAGTCATAAAGGTATCACATAGTTTTATTCAATTTTTAATCGACTCCTTCTTCCAAGAGTTGAGTCTTTTCCTATCGGGGACGAGTCTGTTTGCAGGATCAGATTGGTATGTGGGATCGCATCAAATCATGGTATTCATTGTGACGGCTTTTTGAGGGTACTTGGATTGGCAAAGGTAGGTCTCCATTAAATGTAGGGCATTTTGGGTGCTGAAACATATGAATGGTTTGGGATTGATTGACTCCGTTTGTAAACCATTTTTCATTCAAACTTTATTTGGTTTTACCATTGAAATCTTTTTGTCAATATCTTTTTCTCCTTATGCTTCAAATCCGTTATTACCATTTGTTTTTCTCTTGACATGGGGACCCCTTTTCGTATTGTGACTTGGTTAAAAGAAATTGTTTGACTTAACTCATCTTGTTTCTCTTTTGACAACAAACCATTTGTAGGCTTTCACTTTTAAAAACTTCTTTTTTTATGTCAATTTCTTTTTGAGCTATTAGTCTAGGAGCTTCAGTTTAACTTTTATTTTTGGGTTAAGTTTGTCATAGTCAATGTACGATCATTAAAGGCCTTGTAGCCTCTCAAACTCAGTCTGTTTATTTTGAGTGCACACTAAGCAAAACTATCCGACTATATTAGATTCTCCTAGCGTTCGCTAATAGGTTCTCCGCAAGAATAGATTTGCACTCTGTTAATCTTGAGTCAATGTTGCATCCTTGCTTTCCTTTAATTGCTTTTGCTTCTTTTATTTTCAAGACAGCAAGTTTAAATTAGCAATTAATTAGCAGTGGCCATAACACGCTCATCATCACATTTACATCATTTTGGTCATCCTGTATATCATTATAACACATATGCGGATGATTCAGGAGTGACATTACTATCACCGTTTCCACTCGCACTGTTGATTACTAATGGATTTAGACTGGTCAAAACTGTTGTATGTCATGGCAAAAACATTATCTATCGGGTATCGTCTTGTACCTGTTCCAATGGTCAGGAATCAGTTCTTGAGTCTGCAGTTGGGAACCTCCTGGATCTCTTGCATGTATACTGTTATGTGCTTCCAACTCTTGTTCAGCAATCTCTCATCGTGTCTGCCTAGCCAGTTCAGGATTGCTGGCTTGTAGTTGAACACCTTTCTCAGCTTTGTTTACATACAGCAAACATCTTTTCCTTGGGATACGTAGGTTTTTAACCGTTTTGGCTTCTGCTTCTTAGCTTAATGACCAAACTTCCTTGCAGTTAATACCTCTGTTATCCCGATGTCTGTACTTACTTGGACCCCTAAATTTTCCCTAGCCCCAAACACATTCTACTGCCCACTGATTCCCAAACTGTCAGTCTGATTTGTCATTCTTCTACCTTGGGTCGTATCCATCATTCTTGTTTTGGTGTTTGAGAAGTTTTGAGGGTTGTTGTGGTAGGTTTGTAGAGTTTCTTGAAGTAATTTGTAATTGAGACGCCATATTTTTTTGCTGTCTTTATCCTGCTGGAGCTCTGTTCAGGATACACTGTCTTCTTCAGAAGCTGACTAAATGGGGTGTGATTGGTTTGGGCTATCTCTTTACCTTGTAATCTTAGTAGTGTGCATGAGGATTGGTTGGAAGTGATGGCTTTGATGTTGGATGCATATGTTTTGTGAGGTTTTGATGTTTGATAATTGAGGGTTCTTGAAGTGTTTTGTGCAGTTAAGCAACAAGTGCTAATGGGTTAGCATTTTCGGCCATTCTTTCGCACGGAGTTCATTAAATATCCTTTTGGTTTGGTTTCCCCCCCCCCCCCTTTCTTTAGAATGTCCAATTAGATTATGGTTCTGCAAATACTGCATCCAACTTGTGTTGTTGCTTACAATTGTGGACAAATTTGACCATTTGGTTGAAGTTGTGTCAACCTCGATATTTTTCACGTTCAAAATAGTTAGCCGTTTCCGTGTATGCAATTTATAAATTTTTAAATGTTTCGTTTCAGCTGTTACGTTCTAACGGGAAGTTTGTTTCGTTGTTAATTGAGGAATAGTCTCCGGGGCGAACGGACACCAAACGTTTGTAGTATTTTGGCAATATCCGGTTTTTATGTTTTTAAGAATGTTTAAAATTTCTTAATTTTTGGTGTACCGTTCACTCGTTTCGTTACTGGCGTTATGCGTGTTTTACTAAACACCTATAAGCTTAAAGCACGCAAAAAGACTTGGAAATTAACTCATTTTTGGGAGCACTAGCCAACAAGGTTTATATAAAAATAAATTGTCCCCCCCTCCCCTTTTGGCAAATTTCGGTGCAAACATCAATCCATGGATTGGTGGACGAGTTTTGAATTTAACATGTGCATAAGACAAGCTCAAATCACATGTTATGAACTAGCTAAACTCTCATTGGTGGATCATTTTGGTCCCCCCTCCTATTCTTGTCTCATTTTCGGTACACACACACACACCATTAGTGTGTGAAGTAAACTTGGTGTTATATAATTCATTCTTTAGTCTTTGCGTTCATCTAACACACACTACACTTGATTTGAGTTTCTTTTTTCTCCATTTGTTTTCTTAACCACGAAATTTATACCAAACACCAACAAAATCCATATATTTTATTCTTTAATCAAAAACACTGAGATTTAGTAGGTTTTGTTCATTTGTATCATAAGGGTTTTTGTTAAACAACCATATGGGTTGTTATTAAGTCTTTGTTCACCATCCAAATCTTCTAGTTTTTGTTACAGTCTTCATAATTATCAAAATAACTTGTACATTTATACTTCTCATGATGCATACTTACTAGTTGTACATTTATTTTGATAAAAAAACAAAGGGTTTAATAACTACATAACCCTAAAAGGTGTTCATATTATTTGAAAAATTACTATAAATAAATATAAGGAAATGTTAGTTTTGTGATCTGGTTATGTGTAATTTTAAATTGATATGCTATGGTTCATTTTGTTCGGGCTTATGTTTAACAAGCTTGTCGGAAAGTCTTTATTTAATTATTTTGTGCTTATTGGGCTTATACATCTTTCGGCTCACGTAGAAAATAAAGAAAGATTTAATTGTTTAGACTTATTTTGTTATGAACCTCTTATATTTTGTTAGCTTATTGTTCTAGCTTTTTTGTGAACGGACAACATGATAAACTTATTGAGCTCAAATAAATATGCTCGGAATATAGTTATTAGGCCTTTAAGCCAGTCCCACATACAAGACCCAACTCATATGAGATTATTTTGAGCTCATATGGGTTTGGCTTATTATACTTGACTTATTGTGAGCTTATTGATAGCTTATCTTGAGGTCACGTATTTATTACTTAATATTTTGCTTATCGGATTAATGGATAAGTAAACTATACATTGGGAACGTAACGGGCCAAAGCCCTAACATCTAAGCAAAAACACCAAAGCATAAAAGCTACGGATGTAGTTTATTGGTTAAGTTTCGTGAGTGACTTATTTTAAGCGTGTACGATTTAGGATGTTTATAGTTATTATTTTTAGAGTCGAACGTTACATTTGATAAAGGATTGATAAATATGGAAAGTGGGTTTGAAAGTGTTTTATTTATAAGTCGTATTAGAAGAATTTGGGAAAACGTGTAAACACAAACGGGTCATGCCGAAATTTTGTAATAATATCTTTTTACTTACGAAATATTTGGAAATAAGAAATGATAAAAATATTTCGAATTAATTTACCTAACTATTTGGGAAATATTAAATTGATAAATAACAAGTTTATTATGTATTAACAATAACAAATATAATATCTATATAAGTAATATAATATTATATATGTACGTTTCGTAAAACTCGATCACTAACGTTTTTAAATGTACAACTAACGTTTGCTAAAAATGACAATGAACGTGCATGCATCAATGTAGTACGATAAACCATCCGCGTCTAAATCGGGAAAACCACCTATTTTTTAGGTCATACACGTGTTACCGCCGTTCATTCCAAGTGACCATACCTTTTGACGTACCTTCACTTATCATCAGGTGGTTCTAGCCCACTATTTTACTCGTTTTGAATAAATGATTTTATAACTTGGGGTGAGAAACATTTGCTGCTTTAAAACTGGCACAAGTACTTAGCTTGAGATTTCCTGTTTACGTGTTGCTAAGTAGGTTTAGACCACTATGCTCCACTTATATGAACGTCAATTTTCGGGGGGGGGGGGGGGAAAACTGGAGGACGTCGAGGGAGCGCGAATGTTATATAATCGATCTACTTTGGATTAATTATCCCTATCCGGGTGAGTAGCGCTCACTACCCACGGGGTGCCCGATAAACGGATATATACCATGTCGAACTTAAGAAGGTAGTCTTGGTCAGATACCTCGGGGGCTTGTTTCAACCTAGCAATGTACTGCTATAAACGTAATTAGCTTCGGTGTCATGAGCTTAGCGCAACGTAAATACCTTTTTATGTGAAGTTGTATTTGTTATAACTGTCGCATACGTGTTGATATCTTGTGGTCCACTGTAACATCGTTTGAACTAAACCTATGAATTCACTCAACTTTATGTTGACGTTTTAAGCATGTTTTTCTCAGGTGCTTAGCATGGATGCTGTTGATTGACTTATGTGGAGTCTATATGCCTGTACCGGTTTACCAGAGATTTATCTATGTTTTAAATACCGTTGTTGAACTTATTTAAGCTTCCGCATTTTAACTTGAAATCTTTTAAATTTTATTGATGTAAAACTTATTATTATTATTTTCAATCTATGCAACGGTGTTTATTTTCAAAACGTACCCTTAGAGGTCGTTCTTTATGCTTTGTACTTGAGATGATCAATCAAGTCACGCCTCCGGACACGTGTTTCGTCCAGGCCCCGTCTGGGGGTGTGACACATCATGCTTTCTTTCAATAAGTGATCGTAAAAGGATTTTGAATATGAAGATGATTATTATTCAAACGATAATTAATCTCGTCATTCAATCTAATTACAAAATTGGAATATGAACATGAAATCGAGATTAGGATTTATCTAGATCACGGAAATATCAATCACAATCTTTCATCTTCAAAGGCTTCAGATATCTTCTTGGGTTCAATTTGAGATAGGAAGCAAGAAAACAAGCAGTGCTGGAAATCGTTGTGATTATTTCTTCTCTGCTTTTGAATATAACTTACAAAAGCATGGGCTCCAGAACTTTTATGTACTTTGCTCTTTGTTTGAACTACTGATTTTGGATCTCTAAGAATTTGAGTTGTAGGATGAATAGAGTGTATCCTTGAAGTGGGAATATGACTAACATTCACAGTGGATTCTAGATTAGTGAAGTCAGCCACTGCACCCTCATCATCATAAGATGCATTGGTAAAAATCCCATCACTTGGATTGTCATAAATATCATCAAGAGCAGGTATTTGAGAATCATCTTAGTCAGTATTGTTTAGAGCAGATCCACTAGTACTAAAAACATTTGAAGGACTGGCAGTACTAATTGGTGTGCTAACAGTATTAACTGTGTTAGTACTGGTAGATCTAGCAGCTCCTGCTTGAATAAGCAAATCCTCAGCTTCTTGAGCAAATTCCTTTCTAAGAGCTTCAGCTGCATCATTAGCCTCCTTTTCTTGTCTTTTATTCCTTTCAAGCTCTTCTAAAAACTGTCTTGATCAATCCTGATCTAACTGGATCCTCTTTTGTCTTTAAACCACCTATCCTATTGACTTTTCACCTATTTATTTTTTTGCCTTTGAGCTCTTGACTGCTGAGTATAAGAAAGAATATATTGGCAGGACAAAGTAGTATTTGAGCATGGTCAGCTTCCTTTTCAGGAATTTTCCTGCATTAATATTATTTGTGTACCTGCATTTTGATAAATTCTTTTGGACTTTGTAGTTTGTTAGTTGGATTCTTTATGATCTCACAGGCTGATTAATTCATTGAATCAGTTAAATAATCAAGATCAAATACCAATTAGGTCCCTTTCCCTTGCAACATGGTTTATTTTCTAAAGCTATATGAAGGATTCTCAATATATCCCTTTTCTTCAAACTCTCTTGTTTCTAAAAATTTATACCCTAAAAGCCTTGCTATTTAGGGAATACCAACTAAAAACCCTTCATATCAGGACTTCCCTTTCAAACTTGCCCAGATGGTCAAATGGTATTCAAGTGCTCAAATGGCACCCAAAAGGTCTTATATAGCTTATGATTGGTATTTTACCAGTTATAAGTTCATAAGGTGTCTTGTTTTGAGGCTTGGTCACTAATACCCTATTAAGGACATAACAAGCAGTACGAACTGCTTCAGCCCAAAAAGTGTTAGGTAAAAATGAATCTGCTAGCATTATTCTAGCAGCCTCAATAAGGGTCCTATTCTTTCTCTCAGCAACTCTATTTTGTTGTGGAGTTCTGCCATTACTGTATTCCCTCTTGATCCCTTTTGACCCACATAATTCAATAATGTCTCTGTTCTTGAATTTTGTACCATTATCACATCTAATAGTTTTAACCTTTTGATTTAATTGGTTCTCTATTTGTCTTATAAAGTCCTTAAGGATTCCACTAGTTTCATCCTTAGTTCTTAAAAAGAACACCCAACTAAACCTGCTAAAATCATCAGTGATAACAAGGCAATAAGTCTTATGGTTTATGCTCCTTACAGATGTGGGTCCAAATAAGTCCATATGTAAAAGCTGTAAGGGCTGACTAATAGAGCTCACTACTTTGGCCTTACAGGAGGCCTTGTGTTGCTTTCCTTTCTGACAAGCAACACAGGTGTGGTCATTTTGAAAAATCTTTGAAGGTAAACCTCTTACAAGGTTTCCCTTCACAAGTTTGTTTAAATTTTTAAAATTTACATGACCCAGCCTTCTATGCCATTTGTTAGATTCATCAACTGTGGCCTTTGCAATCAAACAAGCTAAACCTCCAGTAGGAACAATGTTCTCTAGGTTGAAACTATACATATTGTTTTGTCTGGGGACTCTAAGTAATACTTGATTTTCATCAGGCAACTTAAAGTCAGGAGACAGCACAAGACATTCAGAGTCTGTGAAGAGAACTTTGTTCTTCTTGTCACACATTTGTGACACAGAAAAGAGATTAAATTGCTTTAGTTCTTTCACAAAGTACACATCCTCAAAATCTAACTTTCCAGTTATTATTTTACCTTTACCAGTTATTTGACCTTTACTTCCTCCAAAAGCAACAGGGCCACCATTATAGTCTTGATATTCAACAAGGTAGGCTTTGTTCCCAGTTATGTGCCTGGAACATCCACTATCAACAATTCATTTGTTCTTTAAAGCTTTTTGTGGATCATGCTGCACATCAAATAATAGAAATTAGTTTCTCTTAGGGACCCAAGCCATTGTTGACTTGGGTCTGCATAGTGGATCTTTAAAATTAACATTTTTACTAGAGTTTGATCCACTATTGTATTTGGAGACTTTGTTCCAGTAATGTCTTTTGGATCTCCAATTACAACCTGCTGAGGCCTTAACAGTAGTTTCCCTATTGCCCCTAACAGTACTAACTATTTTTTCCCAAGCAGTATTTACTTTATGATTTGTAAAATTTGCTTTTGGTGCTGTTGTTCTATTAAATGGCCTTCTAATAGATGAATGAGACTTCTAAAAGTTATTTCTTGGTCCAATTTCATTCACAATGGGTCTAGCAGTATTACCTTTTCTAGCAGTACTAGTTGTTGCTGCTTGACTAGAAAGATTTTGTCTAGCAGCATTAACTAGAAATCGGCCAGTTTTAGTTAGTGCTGCTTTTGGAACAAACTTGTTTTGGTGATTCAATCTTTGCACATTGTTCCACACTAGTCTATTCTCCCTTTGACCAGTACCCTTACCCTTCTGTTTGTTCAATTCAATCTGTTTAGCCATTCTTTTCTCATGGAAATCACAATCTCTAATAAGATGACCAAAACCGCCACATACAAAACATGCCTTTCTAGTAAACCCATATCCCAAACCCAGCTTTTTGAACATTAAACCATTTCAGTCTCTCTTGTCAGCTTTAGGATTCGAACTACATGTGTTTTGTTTTTTAATAGTTTCCCTAGGAGTTTTTACATGCTTAACAATATTAACAAAAGCAAAACTAGGTTTTTCTTGTTCTTTTGAAGGTTTAATCACATATTCATCATCACTGTCTGACTCATACTCCTCAATGATAGGAGCATCAGACCAAACTTTAGGTTTACTGACAACTTTGGGTTCATTTACAACTGGTTTAGGCACAGATTCAAGTGTTTCTACACTAGAATTAGATTCACAAGAGGCAAAATCACTGGTTTTAGCATCAGATTCACTAGTTTTAGACTGTTTTGGACCATATGTAAACTTTGACTCATCTATTCCAAAATCAGATTTAGGAGGCATGTAGATTCCTGTCATTGGAGGGGGAACTGCATGCATTCCTTCAACTTTTGCAAATCTATCATACACAGGACTATCTTCTACATCACTAGACCTACTGTCAAATACACTTTCAAGAACTTCATTTTCATAACTTAAAACACCTTCATGTATTTGATCTCCATACCCAAGCCCAGATTTGTCCTTAGCACTCATCTGACTATTTAGCAGTTTACTAAGACCTTTAGAAGAACTTTGAAAATTTTCAAGTTTGGTTTTTAATTCTTCCTTTTCTTTTACAGCTTCTGCTAATAGTTTCTTATGATATATGAGCACATTAGTTTTATCATCTAAATCAATTTTCATAAACCTAATTTTTTCTTCATAAACAAGTTGATTTTGTTGATGACAAACTAATTGAGCTTCTACCTTTTTTAAAGCTTGAGTATAGGCTTGAATTTCTATACTAGCATCACCAAGTTGTTCCCTTTGTTCATCATATAATTTCTTAAGCTTAGCATAAGATTCCTCACATTCTTTTAAACAAGATGTTACCTCAGTGTATGAGCCTGCATTGCTGTAAGCCATCAAAGCAAAGTTCTCTTGCTTATATTCTGCATGACCAGTCCAATCAACACCATCCCCATCAAGAGTTACCAAAGCTTTAGGTTCTTCCTATTTTCTAGGTCTCCTCCCATTGTCTTTTGCTTTATATCCAGTGTTCCCTGCATCTCTCAATCTGCTTTCTTGATTTCTTTTTAATCCGCACTCTCTAGCAAAGTGCCCTGTGTTGTGGCAATTGAAGCACTAAACCTTGGTCTTGTCAAAGCTAACTGGTTCTTTGGCATTAAACTGCAGCTTTCTCCCTGTCTTATTGTAAAACTTCTTCAATCTCATGGAAATCATGGCCACTTACCATTCAAATCCATCTCTTCTAAATCAAACTCATCAACCTGTTCAAGATCCACATGATCCAATTTTGGACCACTTGATTGCTTAGCAAAGAAAGAGTACATGAGTTCATCAGTGTATGATGAAGAGCCTTCCCTTTGTGAGTTATGGCCAGGAGAAGTAGAAACGCCATAAGCAGTACTGACATCATTAGTACTACTAGTGCTAGAAGAAACAAAGGCGACATTATGTGCACTAGAAGATGATCCAGTAGAGCCTTTAACATCAGGCTCAAAGACTCTAAGATTGTTGTAGAGATCATCAAAACTAAGATTGTCCACTCCTGGCTTGGTCCTCATGATTAAGGATACTTGGGATCAGGAAGCAGGTAAAGACCTAAGGAACTTCTAATTGGCATCTTCAGTGGAGACGCCTGCACCATGAATCTCAAGTTAACTCAGAAGACTCTGAAACGTCATAACCTTTGTGCAATCCTTCTGAGTTGGATACAGAAAATCTTTTAAATTGTTGCTTTAAAATGTATTTCTGCATCTTCTTAGATTCATCATTGCCACCAAATCTGGATTTGATAGCTCCCCACATCTCTTTAACATCATTCATTTTGTGAAATTTTGCTAAATGGTCTTCTGGTATAGACATGAGCAAGGTAGTCCTTGCTTTTCTTTCTCTCTCTCTAGCCAAAATCACTTCAGCAGTTTTAGGAGGCAAAACCCTTATTTGTAAATTAAAACCGAAAAAAGTTAAGTATAAAACCCTTGACCCAAAAAAAATCTTATTTGTCCATTTGTATCTGTTGAGACTTGTACATGACCATTTCCTTTTTGTATGACTTCCCATATAGGATAGTCTGTATGCCCCAAGTAATGTTCCATTTTCATGGCCTATATGTCATACTCGCCTTTTTTCAGAATAGGGAGTTTAATGGTTGACAGAGTGTGAGGGGCTTGTTGTGTTGGTGGAACTGGTGGTGGAATGTTAGCATTTTCATCATGATTTTCATCTTCTCCTGCCATTGAATAGATCTGAAAGGTAAAGGTTTATAACAAATCTGTTTTGGTTCTTCTTAATCAGAGTTTCTCAACAAGCTCTGATACCACTTGTTGATCCCAATCTAAATAGATCTTTCTAGCCTGTTAAGGGTGGTAGCCAATCTGGATAGATCCAAACTAACTACAAGAGAAACAATGACTATGAACAATATAAGTTATGCAGAAACTAACTTATATTGCTAAGAAGAACAATGAATAAAACAAAACTTTGATTACTATTAATCTGCTAGGTTACAGAATACTAACTACGAATATTTATGAAAACTTGTGTATATAACTAGTGCCGTAGGGTTCCTTTTATATACCAAGAAAACCCTAATGGGCTTACAAACCGTGTAAAGAGATAATGCATATCTATTCCTATTATAACTCATGCATATCTCCTAACAGTACTAACTAATATATGCTAGCAGTACCAACTTACTACTAACAATACTAACTCTACTAAGTACTAACAGATGTACTGGCATTACTAACTAACTAACAGAAATAGTACTAAGTCAGGAAAACATAATTCCCAACATATTTCCTTGCCTTGATACATAATTTCACCTTCAATTGAGACACATTACTATTTTTTCCATCAACCTTCTAAGTTTCGCCAATACATTATAGACGGATACTCTAACTTAGTTTCACAATAAATCTCGTCATGACAAGGCATCCGACCCATTACAATTGCATTACAGACTTCTTATCCTTATCTAAAACATACTCATCTCAAGCAATTCAGGGATGATTCTCTCAGCAAGATTTGGTCAAATTGGAGCTTCGACGGTCGGCTTTTAGCCTGCGAACTTACTATCAATCAATTAACAAGAATTGGAGATGGACAACGAGGATAATAATGGAAGAAAATGGAAAGAATTCATTTTAACTCGTAATGATAGATACGAGTTCTTTCTCAAGGACTCGGGTTAAATAGGATTGCTTGCTTAGCGATCATCGGTGAGGGTGTAAAATTTATTTCTTAAAAGTTTAAATAAATCGTTAGGTTTTAAGAGTTTTATGGGTGACTACTTTCCAGCATGACGTGATTCTTCCTGAATTATACATAGGTGATCAGGCTATGTATAATTGAGGATTAATGATGACATGCTCGTTTTCGTTAAAATTGTTATCATGCACAAGGTAAGACAAGAAATTTTTTGTAAAAGGGCAAGTTGTTAAAGTATTAAAAGGAAAATCGTTTAATACGACAAAGAGGATTGTTTATACGTCAAAAATCCAAGATATACAAATAAATATTTATAGACATAATTTATGGTTTAGCGTTATTGAATTTCTAGAAGTTGGCTAAAATGATTTGTGTGCAAGCGGTAAGTAGTTTATATTATATCATCAAGATGGTTTCGAACTACTGATCGCGGCAAGCATAAAGAACGCTAGGATAGAGACAAGAGCAATTAAAGATAATGAATACAAGAGACAATCAACAACAACTTAACCAACCTATGCACCGCCACTATAACAAAACATACCGCAATGAGGTTTTAAATAACGATAATGGTTACGGATTTATAACAACGCAAGAACATAATAAGAGCATGTCATAACAACATCGATAATCCAAAAGATACATCAAAGGTTTCCATGATTCCAATACATCTATCCAACGAGTTTTGAACAAGGCTGCGGTGTTTACAAAAGGTAAAAATACACCCGATGGCATATCCTCACTAACTATTAGCAGTTTAGTAGGATTATACAAAAGGTCCTAATTAACTGATGAAAACATAAATAGAGTGATGTGCCTACTGAGGTCCACGGGGTGGTCCCTGAAGTCTCTCCTCTAGAACGGTGAGGCATTCTCCATCCACAGAATATAAGAAATCATAGTACTCTCACGACTCTCGCTCTCAGCCAAACGAGTCTGCAGCTGTTGGTTCTCCGATATAGTCCCCTGTAGTGAAGACTCCAGGTTCTGCACCTGTTGACTCAATTCGATTACCTTATGTACATCCCCTCTCAGTCCTACTACCTGGTCACACGGATAAGCGTCCACCCTATCCTTCATCTTTAAAACATGACTCTTAACATCTACTACCTTGTTTATCATCAAATCATGTTGATTGGCCAACACCTCTACCCGTCCCTCCAGAGTGTTTATCTTAGGTTTAATTTCTCCTATGGAAATTCTATCCTCCACCCGGGCATCACTCACCTCCCCTATCTTTATTGATAACTTCCCGATTGCATACTCTAAATTCTTAGTCCTGACACTCAATCCTCCTATCTCCTCATGATGCACAACAACACTATCTACTATCACAGAAAATGGGCCTCTTACAGGGAATGGTAGCTCGGGTGTGGCGGTAGATGGTCCACCTATCTCATAAGTGCTACCCGATAATACTGTAGCCATTGGGGGCGTAACTGGAGCCATCAACCAATCCTCATCCTTATCCCATACCTCCTCCTCTTCTTTTTCCTCCTTATCATCCTCATCATCACCTACCACATCATCCCCTAACTCATCATCGTCATCTTCAATCAACCACCGATTCATATTTCCTTCGGGTTGTGGGTTCATGTGAAGTTCAAACCTATTCATGTTATTTGGTACATGAACAACTTGCTCAATTGGTTCTTTTTCCATGTCTCCCTCTTTGTTATCTTCCATATCGTCATCACCAACATACCCCTCGGGTTGAGCGGGTACATGATGAAGGATAATTGGAGCGGGTTCTGGGTGGACTGGCTCTTCATCAGGCAAATCCGCATCATGATTGGGAGGAGGTAAGTCAGCCATGATAATCTACAATTACGCAGAAATAAATATGTATAAGGTCACTACATAGATAAAGATTTATGCAATATACGAATGAATTCAAAACGCATTAAAATGAGTATGATAATTTAACAATGATTTATTTAAACATGTAAATAAATGAAAAAGCTTTAATATAAGCTTAATAATCCATATATATCTCAATATATATCATAGTATTTATTTAATAAATACTTAACAATGATGCACCCGAAGCGTGCATAAGTACTAAAATAGGAATCACAAGTAAGACTTGAGCGGGAAACCACAAGGAATCTTTACGCGCAAAAATAGGAAAATAGAGTTATAGTTTAGGTTTTTGAAAAATGACCTAATTCTTTATAACTTATGGCTCTTGATACCAATCTTTTACACCCCCAATTAAACACGCAGCAGAACCAACATTTGAGTGTTAAATCATAGCTCAAATACACATAAATTACAAAGAACGGCTCAAAAGAGACGTTATAAAAACTTAGTTCCATTCATAGAGATTCAGAGTGCAAAGTTATCCCACAGGATCGTAACCAAAACCAACATACATGTTTTAAAACCACAACCATAATTTAGATATATTTGTAGGGAATGGAACTTAAAAGAAGTTTAACCAAATGAAATAGCGCAAGCTCCTCCTCGTGTGCTCCAAGTCCTTAGCCTTGATTACCTGAGATGAAACATGCTTAAAAAGTCAACGTAACTTTGAGTGAATCCATAGAGTTTATATAAATAAAAGATAGAACACAAGCATAATTCATCGAGTGACTTGTTGTACGGACAAGCCATATATCAAGTTTATTTCATTGAGCTCATGACACCGAAACCTTGACATTAATGCATAACTTGTATGCAAACACAGTTGCCCCACAACTAGGTATTATTGCCTTATACCTATGATTCTCAATACAAATTGTCCGTTGACTAGGTGCTCTCATTTGGATTCATACCCCCGGACAGGGCTGTCAAACCCAATAGATCTATTTATTTATACTAGCGTTCACCCATTATAGGCAATTAACAGTTCATGAAATTAGGGATTTGGAAATAGCTACTCAATGACAATAACATATAATCGGGTCCAGCATACCAAAAACAACTTGTGTTCAAGTTTTCAAAGCAAGCATGTATCTCCCTCGCGGGGTTTAATAAAACATTTAAATTAGTAAATGCGAGGCTATAAACTCACCGTATATAGAAGATGATCGAGCGAGAAATCAACTAAGAGAAGAAGCACCAACGATTTAGCCGCGACCTAAAAGACGTGACGCGACTTAGTATTATAAGAAGAGAAAATAGATACATAGAAATAATATACATGCTCGTGAGATATATTTCCAAGATATGCTCGACATTGCACAATGAATTAACCTAAGTATTCTGATCCCTAATTTGGTATACAACCTGAGTATATAACTAATTAAACACCTACTAAGTTTCGTTCATCAACTCTTATTTCGCTTATGTGTATCTATACTTTTTAGGTTTCAATAAAAGACGTAAATCTCTAGATTCTGATTTTGACCCGACTTCATGATTCCATATCTACTAATTGGTAAAGGCTATGAGTACAAGGATTTCACCATTAGAAAGTCCTTTGAGTCTAGTTTCGATAATGTTAAGCCACATTATCTAATTAGTTTTCAATTAATAGGAAATGACATTTTGGTACTAAACTTCCCGCCCAAAATTTTTACAATTTGAAACCCCCTTACGGAAACGGCCATAAATCATAAAACGTGATAGCTATTGAAGTGAATCCAATTGGAGATGTTAGCCTAAGGTGTCTAATACTGGAATCAATTTTCCTTTCCCACATTTAAGAGCATTAACCTGGAGTTTAACACGTTTTCCAAACGGTGATCCAGAATCGACTAGTCTCCGTAAAACGACCGTATCTCACTAATCCGGAGGAGATACAAAACCATACAATTCGCCACATTGAGCTAAGACTTATATTTATCCAACCATGTAATTTAATGATAGGCTCCAAGCCAAAAAGTTTTAGAAAAAGCCTCGTTTAGCTACTGACCTGGAAACAGTCCCTAAAACTACTTCCAACTTCATTCAAAACTCATCCAAATCACTAATTACCCCAATGCAATGCCAAGACATAACTTATAAACATATCTCATGATCATTAAACCTCAAGATTATAATTAAATCAAGATCAAACATAATAAGACCAAGCATGCTCATAAAAACTCAAAATCAAACACATGCACTCATGAAAAATTAAATTAAGACAATAAGGGTTTTAAAAATTTACTCACAATCACAATGGAATGAAGAGTAGATGATCAAACACGAACCCTATGTGGGTTGTGTTCCTTAGCCGCGAAAAAAAACACCACAATAAACCAAACCCTAACTTTTCTAACTTCAAATCTTGTTTATAATCTCTTCTAATCTATCCCTTAATAATCTTGTAGTCTTCAATCAATTAAAAACCCTAAAAACTCAAAGATCTTTAAAATCAAGATTTCTCAAAACACATGCATGGTGGTTTTTATAGTTGGGAGATGGTTAGGGTTTATTTTGGGAGTGATTTGGAGTAATAAAAGAGGGATTTGATGAAGATTTAAGGTGTTGGTGATGGTTTTTCTCCTGGGGTTGACGAACAGTAGAAAAAAAGGAGAAGTCGGATGGTTTTTGGTTTTTGAACGTTGTATTGTGTTTGTGTGTGTTTTGTTTCGGCTTATAAAAAGAGAATAAAGGGAGTGGGCTTTATTTATAGGATATGTATTTACTAGGATAATTCCTAAAAAAAATATAAGTGTGCATTTATTTGAGCTTGCTAACCGGCCCCCTCCTTGGGGGTGGGCTTGGTTGGGCTTTTTGTTGGTAAATCTTGGTATCACTTTGTTTCCGGGCCCAATTACCTATTTACTCTTTATTTGTTGTAAAATCACGATTTCTTTTACGCGGTTACAGCTAAACACGAATAAAAGATGAAAAATAATAAAATAAAATTAAATAAGCTCTCGTGGCTAATCATGACTTTTGTTGATTTCTCGATCGATAAAACGGATAAATTTAAATTGTAGGATTCGCGAGGATTTTAAAATTAACGATTTTAATAAAAATCGGCTAAAATATTAAAAACGAATTCTTTAAATTTATAAAATAGATATGAGATTAGAAATAGTAGTGACCTTAAATACAGAGTTTTACAACATATGATAATCTAATTGCAAAACATTTATAGTTACTTGATTGGATAATCCTTATGGCTTGATTTGTATATCTTGTTCTTAAGTCGTTTATCCACGAGTTTAATACCCCGGCCTATCATGAAAATGCATGGTATAGTAGTTATGGATTCATTTAATTATCTTGGCCCTCACTAGCTAAGTGTGTATAATTAAGTCATGTGTTTGGTATTGTTCATGCCATATATTTTACATTCTTACGTGGATGGTAGTAGCAATGTTGAAATGCCATATGTGATATATGTCATATATAGTTTGGTTATCTATATATCTATATATATATATATATATATATAATAAAAGAAGGTTTTTTTGAAATTTTGCCATGTCATTTAAGCCATGTTGGCACTCTGCCATGTCATTTAAGACACATCACCAATTTCAGCTGTAAAACTTACGTCAAATTCAAACACAAGCATTCAAGATCTGTTTTTTATTTAATTTTATTTAATGCATGCATTCCTTAAATTTCTCAATTTTATTTAATTATACAATTGACATGAACAAACCTTATATCAACTTAAATCATTTTCATATATATCATCAACTTTGAATTTCAAAATGGCTGACCAACTCTTCATTATCGAAAAATTTTGTATTTCTGAAATGGTGGCTTATTTTGACTCTAGAATCCACAACCTATTTATTATGACTCTCTAAATCCAAAAGCATTAGTATATCCTATGTATGTCGATGTTTGATCAGATGCCTCACAAAATAAAATACCTATCAAAGGTATCCTTTTTATAACCAATTTTGAATCATCCTTCTTCTTTGAAAAATAATGTAATTGCTAAAACACCTAACCCTCTGTATTTTCTTCCAAAGTGCACATGTATAATTTAATTTTTGAATCTTTTTGTTCATCGATACAAATTGTATCTCAGTTTGTTGATGGGCTTAACTTAAAGTCCTTCCTTGATCATATATATCTTTGTTGACATAACTAGAACTCAAGATTTGTGCAATATTTATGTACCAATGTCTTCTATTTCTTAAAGATTTAATATGTCAACTAGGGCTGCAAACGAACCGGACGAACGCGAACGGAGGTATGTGTTAGTTTATGGACGATAAATTAATAGATGTGTGTTAGGATCGAACTCAAGATCACGGGATTGCACTCACTACGAGTTAACAATTAATAAATAATATATTTGTTAATTTTACACGTAAACGTTTAACGGTCGTTAAGTATTTAACGAAAAAGACTAACGACCATAAGGACAAGGACATGTACATAATAACATAATTGATGTTACATAATGTTACATAATTATTGTTACTTAATGTTACATAATGTTACATAATTATGTTACATAATTAAGAATTGATGGTACATAATTGATATTAATGAATAGATGTTACATTAGGGAAAGGGAGCCTATATAAACACCTACATGGAGATGTGAAAAGGGTACACACAATAATCCCTAAAAACTCTATCACTATTCTTGTCCTTCATTCGGCTCCATAACCTTGGGTTGATCGGATCGAATCATTCGGTTAAACGCTACGTGTTATCAAGCTAGTAATTGGTTAACTTGATACATAACGTGTGTACAAGATCGTGATACAATCTTTCTTTAGATTGTTCTTGGATTGTTTTCGTATAAACCCAAATTAGGGTTCCTGGAGATAATCGCTAAGCAATTTGATTCTTGTTCGGGCTAGAATCAAAAGGTATGTAACCCTAATTCGGTTAATTATTCAAGCATGTTATTTGATCCTTTATTTGCTTCCGCTATTCTATGCTTTGATGTTATGGTTTAATATAATTGTTATGAAAGTATAAAAACCATCAGTGGCATCACGAGCCATTTTAACATGTTGATAATTACCGAAACCTAAAATCAATAACTAATATTGTATTGATGTTAAAATACATGAAAGGGTTTTATAAAAAAAATTTAGTCGAAAATTTTATATAAGAAACCATAAAGTACATGTTTTGATTAAAGAGGTTTAATATACATGATTAAATTGTTATGACATGTATGTGGGTTACGATCTTTACGGGATAATTGTTATGTGTATTGTGTGGATCCATGACAAACATGCATGTTTATCATGGATCATGAGAATATATGAAGTAATTTGTTACGTGTATATTTTGACCACTTAATTTTAGTACGATAAATCTAAAATTCGGGAAGACTTATATATTGATTCTTGATTGGATATATGATAAGTAAAACCTAGAATTTAAAATTAGGGTTCATCGTATAAAAGGATTGCATGTGGCTACATGATTTACTTTAACGCATATAAATTGTTATTATGTGTTTATTGTTTAGTCAATTATTTTAATTACTTGTTTTTGTTTATTTAATTATGGCGAATTGTTGTAAACAAAAAGGGTAATTTTTCAAAGAAAATAATATGGACTAAATCAATATAAAAAAAATTAAGAATTGTTTTGAAGATTAAATAGTTGATTGGTAATTTTCGTACTAAATGGTTAGAAAGGCTCATCCAATTTGACAAACTGTGTGGGAAGTTTAACGCGTCGCTGGTCGAACCCGACTAAAGAAGGAAGTCAAGCTTCACGCTGACCGAATTCTCGGCTTGCTTGTGCGTCAAATTGGAGTTACCTACGACTATTTAAAAGTACAAAATTACTTTAAGGTTGATTTGCCTCAATTCCACATCCGAAACACTAAGTTGAAAGACTTATGCAAAAGTACGGTGTGGACGATAATTGAGGGCACTTCTTTAATTGGTTCATCCAATGCCTCAACCAAACTATGTTTATTTAATCTTCACCTTAAAAGTTAATAAAAAGTGTTTTATTAAACATATGCTATGGAGTTGTATGCATGCTTCTCCATACATAATTTTGATTCACATGTCAAAAATTAATACCCTTAAACTTAAGTCTAATGCCATCTAATTAAAGGACACTTGAAATTGCGATTAAGTCAAGTGAGACCTTGGACTATATCGTAACGGACAGAAAACTATCATGATTGAGTGAGACCTCACATGGATGAGTTTGCGTTCTTTAGATTAGAATGACTTAATTGAGTTACTTAGTGAGATCTAGAAACTCAAGGCATTAAGATGGGATGAAACATGTTTACAATGCAACTAGTTTTGGCAATGTAAATCCCATAAATATCTAGAAATTGAAAAATGTTTGTCAATTACTTGTTCGACAAGTTACCACGTTGAATACATTCATCACTAGCAGATCAACTGATGTGATGAGTTTATGTCAATGTGGGTTCTAGTTTTCAAGGAAATACTATGGTTATATGAATATTACCTAGGTATATTTTATTTTCTTGAAAAAGGTATTATCGAAAATACTAATAATTTTGAACTTTTTCTGTAGAAATGGCTCATTCCGAAAATAACACTTTAAGTTCTGCGTTCAAGACTTTCTTTGAACGAGAAACACTGACTGGCCCAAATTTCAATGAATGGTATCGCTCGCTAAGACTTATCTTGAGAGTAGCGGATACTTTTGGAACAACCCGCTGATACTGCAACTGAGGCAGAAAAAGCAGCATTTAGAGCAGAATATAAAAATCACTCTGATGTGGCTTGTATTATGCTTGGAAAAATGTCACCTGCTCTTTAAAGGCAGTTTGAAAATTATCCACACCAAAACATGCTGGCTGAACTTTGAAAAATGTTTGACAGGCAGGCCCCTGGTAAACCCATTAGTGAACATGTGCTGGAAATGAAAGTTCTCATGGACCAACTACATACACTTGGGAAACCATACGATAATGATATGGCTGTTAACTTAATCAACAGGTCCCTTAACAAGGATTTTGGTGATTTTGTAAGAAACTTCAATATGCATTGCGTGGGGAAGACAGTTACTGAGCTACACGCACTGCTCATTGACTTCGAAAAGGGTTTGAAAGACAAAGCACCTACTCCTCAAGTATTTACAATACAAAAGGGTAGAGATAACAAGCCAAAACCGCAAGTGAACAAGAAGGTCAAAGGCAAGGGTAAGGCTGATAAGAACAAGCAAGTTGTGCCTTATCAACCAAAGCCTAAGCCTAATCTGTTGGGAATTATACATTCCTGTATAATTGATTTGATGAGACAAAGTAAATACAAGAATGAAACAAGAATCAAACAA